>JBBPBX010012543.1:10058-53881 GCA_038048925.1 Garcialebias charrua
TTGTGTTTAAATGTTATTAATTTCATGTGTACATCACTTTGTTGCAGCTGTGGTTGTTTTAAAGGCTTTATAAATAATAATTATGATAAAAATGATCATTTCTGATCATTTTTGTCATGATTGCGCAATCTTGGGCAGCAAGAAGTAGGTCTTCAGTTTACACGGTCACAAATTAATGTAGAACACCGGACGCCATTTTAGGTTCAGTCACGGGGGCCTTTGAAGGTCTCCGGTCACAAATTAATGTAGAACACCGGACGCCATTTTAGGTTAGCTGCCGGGAGCCGGCCTTTGAAGACTGGTGACCAGGATCGCATCATATGGATTAATTACTAGCTGGAATCGCTCTGTGAGCTCTGTGGACGTCTCAGGCTGGAGCATCAGCTGCAGATTGATCGCCGATCGCGCCGCACCGCCGCTCCAACACCAGCTCATGGCGTGGCTAGCAGAAGCTAACACAGGCCTCGAGCAGCTGCCGTGGTTCACTCGCCGGCCGCCGCGCTGCGTTCGGCCCGACAACAATCAACGCATGGCAACCTAAGATGTCGGCTTTGACCATCTCAAAGTAAGAAATTATATTTTTATTTATTCTGTAAATGTGAATAGCAATGTTTAACATTACAGTACACTACTGTACATGCTTAAATGTGTGCGCGCGCTCCGTTAGCATGATAAATAAAGGTTGAATGAATGAATGAATGAATAATTTTTTTTTTAAATATAATTTTCACCCCCTACCTACGAACGGATCGAGCTGCGAACGGTTCTTAGGTCCCAAACTCGTTCGTAGGTCGGGGGTTCCCTGTATATATATATATATATATATATATATATATATATATATATATATATATATATATATATATATATATATATATATATACATATATATATATATATATATATATATATATATATATATATATATATATATAGGCTCAATTAGATTTACCTTACTAAATAAAGGTAGAATGAATTAATATATAAATATGCCCCCAAGGCCTCCTCCACACCAACAGAATGGCCTCACATACATACCAATAGCTGCAAAAATGCTAATTCAATTTGTCATTTGACGAACTCCCATGGGAACTATAGGTAGAATTGTCAAATGACAAAAACTTGGGTCGTGCTGGTGTTAAATGATAAATGAACTGTACTTATACAGGTGACCCCCTACCTACGACTCCATCGACCTACGGCCGCTCGGACCTCCGAACGTATCATATTTTAATATTTTAATATAAAATATAAAAATAAAATAAAAATTGTGTTTAAATGTTATTAATTTCATGTGTACAGCACTTTGTTGCAGCTGTGGTTGTTTTAAAGGCTTTATAAATAATAATTATAATAAAAATGATCATTTCTGATCATTTTTGTCATGATTGCGCAATCTTGGGCAGCAAGAAGTAGGTCTTCAGTTTACACGGTCACAAATTATTGTAGAACACCGGACGCCATTTTAGGTTCAGTCACGGGGGCCTTTGAAGGTCTCCGGTCACAAATTAATGTAGAACACCGGACGCCATTTTAGGTTAGCTGCCGGGAGCCGGCCTTTGAAGACTGGTGACCAGGATCGCATCATATGGATTAATTACTAGCTGGAATCGCTCTGTGAGCTCTGTGGACGTCTCAGGCTGGAGCAGCAGCTGCAGATTGATCGCCGATCGCGCCGCACCGCCGCTCCAACACCAGCT
Organism: Garcialebias charrua; assembly: GCA_038048925.1. Taxonomy (NCBI): domain Eukaryota; kingdom Metazoa; phylum Chordata; class Actinopteri; order Cyprinodontiformes; family Rivulidae; genus Garcialebias; species Garcialebias charrua. The sequence goes on from JBBPBX010012543.1 coordinate 11,759, forward strand.
CATGGCCTGGCTAGCAGAAGCTAACACAGGCCTCGAGCAGCTGCCGTGGTTCACTCGCCGGCCGCCGCGCTGTTCGGCCCGACAACAACAACGCATGGCAACCTAAGATGTCGGCTTTGACCATCTCAAAGTAAGAAATTATATTTTTATTTATTCTGTAAATGTGAATAGCAATGTTTAACATTACAGTACACTACTGTACATGCTTAAATGTGTGCGCGCGCTCAGTTAGCGGTATTTCCGGGCTGAAGGAATAAGGACCTACGAACAGGACGCTATTTTCACCCCCTAGCTACGTCAGAATCGAGCTGTGAACAGTTCGTATGTCCCAAACTCGTACTTAAGTAGGGGGTTTGCTGTATAGCACTTTTCTATCTTATCAAGATACTCAAAGCTCTTTAAACTACCCTTTCATACAGTACTCTACTATTTATGTACAAAGAATAATCAGTGTTCCCTTTATCAGTCAGGTCACTCGGTGCAACGCTATTTCTATGGGAATTGCACCCCCGCACGATTACCTGAAGGAATACATTCACACCTTTACGGCAGGGGGCGTCAGCGTCACCACAGAGGCCCCACCTTCTGGGTACTTAAGACGCTGGCTCCCATCCAAACTGTCTCTTTTTGCCCTTCACCTCGCTTAAACCTGAACTTTGTGGGACTTCTCTGTAGACACATCGCTCGTTAGAGGTGAGCTTGCTCCCTACGCTGAGCGTAGAGAGAAATTTCCTGCGTAATGCTGGGCTGGCGAGAGCTAGTCCGGCACATTTTTCCTTAACCCCAAAGTTTTCTTCTCTTCTCTCCGCAGACTGCTTCGCTTGACGGCACTAACTGCGTCACATCGCTACCCTGCTAAAGTTGTAGCAGGCTAGCCAGCGAAAGCGACGCAACGGAGAAGACGTCTCGGACAAGGCTTTTAAGAAAACGTGCTTGTTTTTTTCTCGGACATGGCTCCCGAGAAAGGAAAGTGAAAGCCAAGATTTACAAAAAAGGCTAGCAGGGCGGCGAGTCCCATCTCGCGCGCCTGCCCCAGCGGCTACGGATTTTCCCTTTCGGCGACGGACACCCACGAGGCCTGTCCTGTCTGCCTGGGAATGTTGCACGTGAAAATATCTTTGGACGCCCCAGACTCCTGTCCATACTGCAGCCAGATGCTGGAAGCGGTGAGGAGACACCGAGTAGACTTCGTGGCCAAGGCCATGGGTGCAGCTGCGGTGCCACCAGACCCGGACCTCACAGAGGCACTCACTCCCACGCCGGAGCTCGAGAGCATGGACTTGGAAGACAGTGCTCGGGTCGAATGGGGCGACAGCCTGGACATGGCGGCTCCCGTCAGGGACTCGACAGCCGGATTTGACACTTGAGGCATGATGAACGAGGATGAGATCTTGCTAACAGCCTCAGGTGAAATTTCTGGTGATGAAGCTGACAATGAGTACAAAGGAGAGGAGGAGGAGGACCTCTCTCACAACACAGTGCCAGGGCTGCCGGAGACAGACACTTCGATCCCCGCTCTGTTTGACTTGTGCTGCAGGGCAACGGACGTGCTGCAGATCCCTTGGCCAGACCCTCCACCTCGTCAACAGGTCACGAGGTTGGTAGGGAATTATTTTTATGCCAAGCAGCAATACACAACAAGGCATAGGATGTCCATCTTCCCGGATTTCCTCACAGAGCTTACTCGCACCTGGGCTGAACCCAGAGCTCCCATGCTGCTCCCGCTCTCACAGTTCCTCGACGTGGCTGGAATGGAAGCAGCAGGAATAGCCAATGTGCCACAGATGGAGGACACGCTTGCTTCTCACCTGGTCCCCAGATCTTCTGGAACAAAACTGACTTTGCCCAATAAAGCCTGTCGAGCCTCAGCTGCATAGCTCGAGAAGTGTTACAGAGCTCAGGGCCTTGTGGCACTCGCGATGAACGCATCCGCCATGATGCAGGCGTACCTGGCAGAAAAGCTACAGGAGCTCCAGGTGACAACAGACAAGCAGGTTGCAACTGAGGTGCTGGAAGAAGTCTGCAGGGCCACTGACTTTGTGCTCCGCATGATGGGGACAGCAGCCATTGCACAAGGGAGATGTATGGCTGAGGTGGTCATTGCCCAACGTCATCTGTGGATGACCCTGACAGACCTTCTGGAAGGTCAGCGGTCCCTTTTCTGCACCACTCGATAGAGCTGACAGAACTCTTTGGGAGAACCCTGGACCGGATCCAGACTAGGCTGGAGCAGAGGCGTAAGCAGGCTGAGGCCCTCCGGGAGGGTCATGCCGAGGAGAGCTTTTGCCCCCCCCTCCCAGGGAGACAAGCGGGAGCAGAGCCATGCAACCTCGACACCGCTCAGCCACATGCCGTCCTCCACAGAAGAGGCCAGCGTACGAGAGGGAGCACCGGCAAAGACCCCCACCGGGTCCACCTCAGGCCTGTCAGTCCTGGAGTAGGAACAGATTTGTCCCCCGCCAGACGGTCCAACAGAGAACCTCCTCTGCGAATTGTGATGCAAGACAGAAGCGAGCCTGACGAAGCAGGCCCTCTGCACAGTTCTGATGGCTCGTCCGCTCAAGGGGTACGGGAGCCTAATTTTACATGCCCAGACTTTATTTGTAAGAGACTACAAAAAGCTGGTGACTTTACTATATGCACAAAACATGAATGTTCTGATGTATATGAAATAAAGTCAAAAGGTTGTTTTACAAAACACAAAATAAAAATTCAAAGAACAGTTTTGCCTTGTTTCTTGACTAAAAAAAAGGAAATAAGTGATGAACAACAACAACACAACCCCCCTTCGAAAACAATCGCTATGAAGGGAAGGGGCTGCCACCTCCCCCTCCCTCGCGGTGCACGGGGTGTCAGGTCAGAACAATAAAACCCAGTAGGTTGTCTCGGGACTGTCTGCAGCAGACAGACCCCGCGGTGTCTGTGAGCAAGTAGACTGGCTTGCACAAAGCCAGGTGAGGGAGGTCACACACCTACCTCCCCCGTACCGCCGGAGCTCAGGGGGTCGACAATACACAAATTCCCCAAGCCTGCAACACGTCCGCATACCCGGAGGGCATGCCAACTGAACACGGTGACCATGATGACGTACTGTCATGGTTCCCGAATGCATTTCAGCAGATGACCACACTGAGCCATGGGGGCGCTGCAACATAAGCCTGCAAACTCGGGCCATGCACACATGCTGGCAGAGGGGACAACAATAATGATGCAGGAGTTGTAAATAAATGTTGTTACGAAACAAGAAATGCACCTGGGCCGAATCAGATAATTCTTCCTCGTGCCCGAGAAAGCCTGGACCTGGTGAAATCATCCAGGTTTGTAGATGCTGAGCAGAAAAATGATATTTGTACAGCCTTAGGCCCTCAAACCGGAACTGGCTTCACAACCTGTAAAACCAGCAGGCTGTACACGACCAGTGGGCCTGCAATGTGTGACCAAGCTCAGCGCACTAGCCCAGCAGTGCCTTTAAATAACATCCCCTCATCGAGAGGTTTTCAGCTCAGTCATAATATTGCAAAAAAGCACCCAGATTACCGTATTTCTGGGTGTATGGGTCACCACCACCTTGCTCAAAACACGTCCTTAGGGAAAGCGTGCTTGACACAGCTCCCTGGAGTCAAAGCCCGTTCCAGAGCAGTGGTGGAGCCGGAGGCTTGTGAACCAGATCCAGCCATGGAGCGGCCTGGAATCTGGAGGTCTGTTCGCATACAAAACCTGCACGCCCTATGTGCCATGCCTCTCATTAAATGGAGCAAAAGCAGACATGCTGGCCCACGGTTGACCAGCAGAGGCAATGCATTACACCTCTCCCCCAGCACCGCCAGTTCGGGTGACGCAGGAGCATACTTACAGGAAGGACCCCTCCCTAATATTGTTGGTCCTCAGGGAGCCACAGGGCTCATGGTCCTCGGAGGTGTACTTAATTCTGGAACATGGACAACTGCTCTCTTCCAGGGGCCTGCTGCCTCAACTACAAAAACAGCCTCTCTACTTACGCCCAGGACTATGACAAGTTTCAGCTTGGTTGCTGAGAGGAACAAACTGATGGTCTCAGGCCTTCCCAGCAACGTGGTAAATATGATACAGGGAGCGAGAGCAGTGTCAACACAGACTCTCTATGCTTGTAAATGGTGTGTTTTTGAAGCCTGGTACATGGAAATGAATATTTTCCATTATTGCTGTGACCTGGTCCAGCTTCTTACCTTTCTACAGGACCTGCTGGAGAAAGGCCGCTCTTTTTCGACAATTAAGGTGTTTTTATCAGCCATCTCGGCATGCCACGAAGGCTGGGGGGGAAAGACACCCTGTGCACACCCTCTTATGATACAGTTCATGAAGGGCGTATTGAGGAAGAGACCCCCCAGCAGGACTTTGACCCCTGATTGGGACCTCCAATTAGTTCTGAATGCTCTCTGTGAGCCCCCATTCGAACCTTTAAGCGGCATTTAGATCGATTTGCTATCTTATAAAACCGCTCTACTCCTGGCTCTTTGCTCAGTTAAACGTGTGGGGGACCTCCACGCTCTGTTGGTACACCCAATGTGTACAAAGTTTGCCCCTGACGGGTCAAGTCACCCTATGACCTAACCCTGCATATGTCCCAAAGTTTCTAACTTTGAATCCCAGAAGTCTGGACTTTGAATTCTTCATTTCTTCCTGCTCCCATCCTCACTGAGGAACAGAGGAGGCTGAGAGCACTCTGCCCCGTTAGGGCCCTGGGTGCTTACATTGAAAGAACAGCTGATTGGAGGAAAACAAATCAACTGTTTGTATGTTTTGCTGTCCCGGCTACTGGTAGGGCCCTGTCAAAGCAGCGCCTCTCACACTGGGTGACTGAGGCCATTAAAAGGGCGTACAGTAGCAAAGGTCAACAGGTGCCCTTTGGGGTACGTGCCCACTCCACTCAAGGCTTGGCCGCCTCGTGGTCACTGTTCAAGTGCGTACCAGTTGCAGACATCTGTGCAACTGCAAACTGGAGCTCAACAAACACGTTTGCAAAACATTACAGTTTGGACGTTACTGCGTGTGACGTCACTCAGGCTGTCCTCTCTAACACACAGTAGAGAGCGGCCGAGAGATGCCTAATGTATGAAGGCAGAAGTTCTCACAAGCATGCATTTTACTGAGCATTTCAAGGGCGTGAAAGAATTACATTCCCATAGCAATAGTATTGCACTGAGTGACCTGACTGATAAAGGGAACTGAAAGTTATGCACCATAACTCATGTTCCCTGAAGGAAGGGAACGAGGTGCAACACAGTTGGCCCTTTTCAATGCTGAAGCTCGGTGAAGTGCACTTGGAGACCGTTTGGATAGGCGCCCGCGTCGTACCCAGAGGGTGGGGCCTCTGGGGTGACGCTGACGCCTCCTGCCGTAAAGGCGTTAATGTATTCCTTCAGGTAATCACGCGGGGGGCAATTCCCATAGCAATAGTGTTGCACCTCGTTCCCTTCCTTCAGGGAACATGAGTTATGGTGCATAACTTTCAGTTTTAGAACATTCATGCACTGATGGGACACACGTGTGGGAGTGGTGGTGCAGAGGTTAAGAAGGTGAGTTTGTAATTGGAAGATCGCCGGTTCAAGCTCCGGTACAGACAACATCAAAAAATGTGGGTGGGATAAGTGAAGCAGTCACACCTGTCTCCACCCTCATCTGCCCCACTCTGTACCCTTGAGCAAGGCCCTTAACCCACACCATCTGCTCCCCCAGGCACCATGGATGGCAGCACTCTGCTCCACACAGAGGGCTGTGGTAGCTCGGTGGTCTGTGGTTGTGTCAGGAAGGGCATCCGGCGTAAAAACAATTGCCAAGTCTTCGTGCGACTAGTACGCTGTGGTGACCCCTGACGAAGGGAGAAAACGAAAGAAGAAGAAGAAGATACACTGATGGGACACACATAAGAGGCAATGAGGGGTTCAGTGTCTTGCCCAGGGACACTTCAGCATGTGACTGCTGGTGCAATCAAACCCCCAACTTTTGCATTGGAAGACAACTGCTCTTACTACTCTAACCACTCAGCCACAGCCACCCCAAACCATTTGGCATGCTAATTTTCCCTGTTTATATATAAATGTGTCATATTTACAGACAATATCACAAATAAATAATGTATACAAATAAAACAATTAGAACAAACAAGTAAAGATAAAAAAGAGCTACTGCTCATAAATTTGCCACAATCAATATTCATCACTCATTAATGTGTCCATGCATTCAGTTGTTCAGCTTTCTCAGCTGCAACTCAAAATTATTTTATGCTGTATTATAAATATTAGTTAACTGAAATATGTCTGCCTGTTTTTTGCAAACTGAAACCTGCCACGATTAATCTTATTCTCAGATGTTAATTTCAGCTCATTACTATTAGTTCTGGCTTTAACTGTGTGGATTGTTAATGGTGCGATCATGCCAGGAGTTTGCAGTTCGATCATATGTCATTTGGCAAACTTATTATAGAGTTTAGAAAAGAAATTTGCAGGCAAGAGTGCTTCCTAGTTGCTCATTTGGCTCGTGCCATGGCTATAATGCAACAAAGTGACATTACTAATGGACATTTAAGTGTTTTATGACTGATGCTAATGTATGCTTACATTCATCTTGCAGGGGCAGCAGTGTTTGTCTTGTCTCTCTCAGAAATAATAATGAACACCCACAGCCAGTCACCTTCAGTCACATTAAGCACATTACCAGTGAGAAACACATAAATGCTTTCAGACATAAGATTGTTTAGTCTGCAGAAACACAAAGCATTAGATGAAGAATAGCTAGCCAGCTTCGATTACCCTGCTTCCGAATTTAAATGCCTAATTAATCACAGTTGAATCTCAGTTTTGAGCTGCCACACTTTAACAGTTGACAGATGGTGCTCCACCAACTGACTTCTCTTAGAAATGTTTTTATTTATTATTTATTATCTGACCCAGACCCTGATCAGATCAGCAGCAACAGTAACAGGAGTTACATGAGCAGATGATCCATTAGCGGGCAGAAATGTATTCTTTCTGTGTTCCTGTTAAAAAACACTTTCAAACTGCTGAAATCACTGATAATCTGACTGATAATATTATAATATGATTGATAATCTGACTATTTGACTATTTGACTATTTGAATGAGGGAAAACTGGAGCGTGAGATTGATAGGTGGATAGGTGCAGCGTCGGCAGTGAAGCGGACGCTGTACCGGTCTGTCGTGGTGAAGAGAGAGCTGAGTCAAAAGGCAAAGTTCTCAATTTACCGATCGATCTACGTTCCCACCCTCATCTATGGTCATGAGCTTTGGGTTGTGACCGAAAGAATGAGATCTTGGATACAAGCGGCTGAAATGAGTTTTCTCTGCAGGGTGTCTGGACTCTCCCTTAGAGATAGGGTGAGAAGCTCAGTCATCCGGGAGGGACTCGGAGTAGAGCCGCTGCTTCTCCACATCGAGAGGAGCCAGTTGAGGTGGCTCGGGCATCTGGTTAGGATGCCTCCTGGACGCCTCCCTGGTGAGGTGTTCCGGGCATGTCCCACTGGGAGGAGACCCAGGACACGTTGGAGGGACTATGTTTCTCGGCTGGCCTGGGAACGCCTTGGGATTCCCCCAGAGGAGCTGCTCCAAGTGGCTGGGGAGAGGGAAGTCTGGGCTTCCTTACTTAGGCTGCTACCCCCGCGACCCAACCCCGGATAAGCGGAAGACGATGGATGGATGGATGATAATCTGACTGATAATTTGACTGATAACCTGACTGATAATTTGACTGATAATCTGATTGATAATCTGATTTATAACCAGACTGATAATTTGAATGATAATCTGTCTGATAATCCACCCATCCATTATCTTTCCCGCTTTTTCTATTTTGGGTCACGGGGGTCGCCAGTGCCCATGTCCAGCAATCACTGTTCGAGGGGCGGGGGACACCCTGAACAGGTCTCCAGTCCATCACAGGGACATAAAGAGACAAATGAGACAAACAACCATTCACTCTCTCACTCACACCTAGAGACAATTTGGAGTTACCAATCAGTCTAACATGCATGCTTTTGGTCTGTGGGAGGAAACTGGACTACCCGGAGAAAACCCACACATGCACGGAGAGAACATGCAAACTCAACCCAGAAAGGCCCCTAGACCAGAATGTGAACCGGGTACCAGCTCACTGAGAGGCAGCAGCTCTACCAGTTGCGCCACTGTGCTGCCCCCCGACTGATAATCTGACTGATAATCTGACTGATAATCTGACTGATAATCTGACTGATAATCTGACTAATAATCTGATTTATAATTTGACATAATATGACTGATAATTTGACTGATAATCTAATTTGTCTGATAATCTGACTGATAATCTGACTAATAATCTGACTGATAATTTGACTGATAATCTGATTTATAATTTGACTGATAATATGACTGATAATTTGACTGATAATATGACTGATAATTTGACTGATAATTTGACAGATAATCTGACTGATAATCTGACTGATAATCTGACTGATACTTTGACTGATAATTTGACTGATAATCTGACTGATAATTTGTCTGATAATCTGACTGATAATCTGACTAATAATCTGACTGATACTTTGACTGATAATCTGACTGATAATTTGACTGATAATTTGACTGATAATCTGACTGATAATTTGACTGATAATTTGACTGATATTTTGACTGATAATTTGACTGATATTTTGACTGATATTTTGACTGATAATCTGACTGATATTTTAACTGATATTTTGACTGATAATTTGACTGATAATTTAACTGATATTTTGACTGATAATCCGACTGATAATTTGACTGATATTTTGACTGATAATCTGACTGATAATCTGACTGATAATTTGACTGATAATCTGACTGATAATTTGGCTGATAATCTGACTGATAATCTGACTAATAATCTGACTAATAATCTGACTGATAATTTGGCTGATAATCTGACTGATAATCTGACTAATAATCTGACTGATACTTTGACTGCTAATCTGACTGATAATCTAACTGATACTTTGACTGATAATCTGACTGATAATCTGACTGATAATTTGACTGATAATCTGACTGATAATCTGACCCATACCATACCATACCAACTTTATTAATAGAGCACGTTATGCACCCAACAGGACCAAAGTGCTGCACACACAATCACAAAATACAATACAATCATAAAATGGAAGGGACTAAAAACAGTACTAAAATAATAAATTATGAATACAATAAAACAAAGTTAAAACATCTCAGATTGTACCAAAAGCCAAAGAAAAAAGATGGGTTTTAAGAAGAGACTTAAAAACAGCAAGTGAAGAGGCCTGTCTTATGTCTAATGGGAGGTCATTCCAGAGCTTAGGAGCTACCACAGAGAAAGCACGGTCCCCTCTAAGCTTGCGCTTTGTCCTCGGTACCCTCAGAAGCAACTGGTCAGCTGACCTGAGCGAACGAGAGGGTGTGTAGTAATGCAGCAGCTCTGACAGGTATGGAGGGGCATGGCCATTTAGAGCTTTAAAAGTAAATAAAAGTATTTTAAAATGAATCCTGTAACGCACCGGTAACCAGTGCAAAGAAGCCAAAACAGGGGAAATGTGGTCAAATTTTCGTATACCTGTTAAGAGTCGTGCAGCTGCATTTTAAACCCTCTGAAGCTGGGAAGTACACAGATCACTAATTCATTCAACCTTTATTTATACAGGCTAGCCTCGTTGAGTCATGGGGACTCATTTACAAGTGGGACCTGTCTCACTCACACCAAACAACCATCCACTCACACTCACACCTAGGGTCAATTTAGAGTCACCAATCAGCCTAACAAGCATGTTTTTGGTCTGTGGGAGGAAACCGGAGTACCCGGAGGAAACCCACGCATGCACGGGGAGAACATGCAAACTCCACCCAGAAAGGCCCCCGGACCGGGATTTGAACTGGCAACCTTCTCGCTGAGAGGCAGCAGCTCTACCAGTTGTGCCACCGTGCTGCCCTTACTTGCTAATACCAACATAAAGTGAATTACAGTAATCCAGCCGTGTGGTCACAAATGCATGGATTGCTGTTTCGATGTGCTGTCTAGACTGTCTAGGAATCTGACTGATAATCTGACTGATAATTTGACTGATAATTTGACTGATAATTTGACTGATATTTTGACTGATAATTTGACTAATAATCTGACTGATAATTTGACTCATAATCTGATTTATAATTTGACTGATAATCTGACTGATATTCTGACTGATAATTTGACTGATAATTTGACTGATAATCTGACTGATAATTTGACTGATAATCTGACTGATAATCCGACTGATACTCTGACTGATAATTTGACTGGTAATTTTATTGCTAGGTGGCCAGTTGGTGAAACAGATGTCAAACTACAAAGTCATTAATTGGTCAAAATGATCAATTCCACATTTGCACTCCAACACATAGTCCACATTTACGGTTGTATCACATAATCATGAAGCAGAGGAGTTCCTTCGGTGGTATACTGCTGTTCCAGCCCTGCTCCATGGACAGACTCAGGAAGTTCTTTTTCCCTGTTCAACTCCTCCCTGTACAGTAAAAATAGAGCCTTTTAAATCTGTGGCACCCCAGACATTTATGTATGAGTATCTATGTACTTTGTAGGGTATTGCGACTTTGTGCTTCTGAGTATCCACACTACTGATCTCTTGCCTTTAAGCTGCTGTATTCATCTCCATTTACTCACTACAGACTCATGATCAGGTTGCTGCTTAATATACTATAATATTTTACATTATTAGTGTTTATCTACTACAATCCTTGTATATTGTTTCTTTTTATACTTTATATTCTTTCTTTGCTATTTTTGGATGTAACTGGGACCTGGGGTACACAATTTTGTTCCACCTCACGTACCACATGTGATGCGAATGACAATAAAGAGCCTTGAGTCTTGATTTACATCTACATACGCATATGTACAGTATACCATGCATATATTGTACATTTATGCTTAAATGTGTTTGTAGTACTCCTTACTACCTTGTGCATGTGTATCCTCCTAGGACCTGTCATCCACATGTGTGGACATCACATTTTGGGCTGTCTAAACAACATTACTAAAAAAAAAATACTAAATATTGCTCTACACATGGCCTGGTGTCCTCATATGAGGTCATTGTACTGCCACTTAGTGGTTTAGAAGTGCATAGCACATTACAGGTTAGTTCCAAGATGGCTGACGACACACCCACAAGTTCACATGGCAGCTCCCAATCCAAACCTCGGCCAGGTAAAAATTGAATAAAGTTTCATGGTGGATTTTTGTTCAAATATTTATAAAAGTGTTCAGTGTTTGTTATTGTGTTTAAATTTTACAAAAGTTAGCAACTGCAGGGATTTAGCATGTCGCTAAACATGATGTACACATATGTGGACAGAGGGACTTAGTGTTGTTAATTTTGTTGACCATGTCCACAAATGTGGACTGTGGGAATTGGTTTTGTAGAAAATATTTTTATGCTAAAATGTTTTAGAAATAAATGTACATAGATTTTTATTTGATTTTGCTTATGATTTTTTTTCACAGAGTGTTATTCTCTGTAAGTAATGGAATTGCTGGGGTTAATTGATGGAGAAAACTCGGAGATAGAAGACTAGTCAGACATTGATGGTCCCGTAGAGGATACTGAATATCTGGGTAATAGCTGGGTAAGTTTCATCCAGGATCCCCGGTGTGCGCGGATAATCCTTACCCAGGCCTTAGTGCCCCCTCCCTGGGTGCGGGACCACCGAACCCCCCACCGGTGTGCGCGGATAATCCTTACCCAGGCCATAGTGACCCTTCCTGGGTGTGGGACCACCGAACCCCCCCGGTGCGCGCGGATAATCCTTACCCAGGCCTTAGTGCCCCCTCCCCTAGGTGTGGGACCACTGAACCCCCCCCCCTCGGTGCATGCGGATAATCTTTACCCAGACCTTAGTGCCCCCTCCCTGGGTATGGGACCACCGAACCCCACCGGTGCACGCGGATAATCCTTACCCAGGTCTCAGTGCCCCCTCCCTGGGTGTGGGACCACCAAACCCCCCGGTGCGCACAGATAATCCTTACCCAGACCTTAGTGCCCCCTCCCTGGGTGTGGGACCACCGAACCCCACCGGTGCATGCGGATAATCCTTACCCAGGTCTCAGTGCCCCCTCCCTGGGTGTGAGACCACCAAACCCCCCGGTGCGCACAGATAATCCTCACCCAGACCTTAGTGCCCCCTCCCTGGGTGTGGGACCACCGAACCTCACCGGTGCACGCGGATAATACTTACCCAGGTCTTAGTGCCCCCTCCCTGGGTGTGGGATCATCAAACCCCATCGGTACGCACGGATACTCCTTAGTCAGACCTTAGTGCTCCCTCCCTTGGTGTAGGATCACCGAACCCCCCCCCCCGGTGCGCGTGAATAATTCTTACCCAGGCCGTAGTGCCCCCTCCCTGGGTGTGGGATCATCGCACCTTACCGGTGCGCGCGGATAATCCTTACCCAGGCCTTAGTGCCCACTCCCTGGGTGTGGGATCATCGCACCTCACCGGTGCGTGGATAATCCTTACCCAGACCTTAGTGCCCCCTCCCTGGGTGTGGGACCACTGAACTCCCCGGTGCGCGCAGATAATCCTTACCCAGGCCTTAGTGCCCCCTCCCTAGGTGTGGGACCACCGTACCCCCGGTGCGGTGCGCGTGGATCATCTTTAGCCATGCTTGGTGATCCCTCGTCGGGCTTTGTTGGGACAATTCCCGGACATTTGCCCGGAGCATTTCATTTGCAAAGCATTTACATTGAATGTTGGGACAAGGTCCCAACATTCCCTAGCGCCCTAACCCTAACCCCCTAACCCTACACCTAACCCCTTAATCCTAACCTGTCTGAAATGGGACAAGAAACTAGTTTTTTATATTGTTTTTCCACTTAGGAAAATACTGCTGTGTTCAGACACAAAATAAATAGTTTTGCATATCATTATCCAATTGTAAATTTGTTGTGTTTTATCTATTTTTAAAACGAATGCCCACATATGTGGACATCATTTTTCTCAGAGACTGCATCATGTAAAAAGATAAATCTTGGTTTTTACACTCATCAGGTCCCAATCAACCCAAATAACATAGGGAAGTTAAAAATGCATATCATGTTAGAGTTTGGGTCTGAGGGTATATGGTCTTTTACCAAATTTGTGTATTCTGCTTCTTTTTTGATTATTTCATGTGTGTTTATTTTCTGTATGATTACAACATGATGCTGGATGCCTCAATCCCATCCCACTCCCATCTGTTTAAATCAGAAACACAACATCAAACAGTGGATAAACAGTGGATAAATAATTGATGACATTTAGGAAAAAAAAACTTTTACTATTTTTATTGGAGAAGTTTTAAAACTGTGACAATATTCTACATTGTCTCGTTTATTAAAACACACACGTGTGCACACACCATCCTCCATATATGTCCTGCCTTCAGTGTGCTGAGACACCCACTTGCTCGCTTGGACTTCCAGCTGTGAGAGCACATGTCCAGCAGAAAATCTCCAGCTGTGTTGTTCTTGTTTATGAGGCAGAAGTCCAGACCAGGCTGTCTTCTGCACATTCTCTGTGCATTGTTTCCTATTATATAATTTGCACAGTAAACATTCTGATTTTCTTTTTCTCTATCATGCATTTTGGAGCGTAGCAGCAGTAATGAGAGGAGTCAGCCTGTAGCTAGAGGGCATTTTGATACATGGAGAGCTTGGGGATTGATTATTCTGGGATGCTTTGTTGGAGAAGAATGCAATTTTAGTGTTGAAAATTCAACCACAGCTGCACTTTGTAATCTACATTCACTGTACTGTATGTAGGGTTAAATGTTGTTAATGTCAACACCAAACCTTGTAGAAAACAGTTTTCTGCATATCAGAAAGAATCATCATTGATGTTTATTCATTCATTTTAAAAGAACAATACAAGACAGTTTCATCAGATACAAGAATACAAGTAGGATAAAATGAAGGGAGCAGAAAGAAGATGAAATCTTATTATATCTGCCCCTTATTTCACAGTTTGTTCAACCAATGATAACCTTCAAGCAACATCACAGAATGAATAATTCTACTTATTTTTCTAACTGTAATACACAAACTACATCACAAAATGAATAATTCTACTTAATTTTCCTAACTGTAATACACAAACTACATCACAAAATGAATAATTCTACTTAATTTTTCTAACTAATACATAAACTAGATCACAAAATGAATAATTCTACTTAATTTTTCTAACTGTAATACACAAACTACATCACCCATAATTCTACTTACTTTTTCTAACTGTGATACACAAACTACATCACAAAATGAATAATTCTACTTAATTTTTCTAACTAATACACAATTTTTCTAACTAATACACAAAATACATCACACTTATTTTTTTTTTTCTACTTAATTTTCCTATTTTTTTATTATTTTTTTCTACTTAATTTTCCTAACTGTAATACACAAACTAGATCATAAAATGAATAATTCTACTTAATTTTTCTAACTGTAATACACAAATTAAAAGATGGCACAACATCAAGATGTTCACAAAATGAATAATTCTACTTAATTTTCCTAAATGTAATACACAAAATACATCACAAAAATGAATAATTCTACTTAATTTTTCTAACTGTAATACACAAACGCACTAAGCTACACCATAAGTACAACATAGGTGTAATACACAAATACGCAAGGTTACATCATATATAGTTTTTGAGCAAGTCTTTTTTTTACCTTTTTCTTAAATGTATACATTGATTTTTCATTTTTAACATCACTCTCCAGAGCATTCCACAATCGAACTCCCTGAATTGAGGTAGACCGTCCCTTTAAGCTGGTTCTAAATTGTGGTTTGATGAATATCTCTGTCCCTTTGAGATTGTAATAACTTTGTCTTTTTATAAAATTTCTTTGGATATTTAAAGGTAATGTGTTATTATGAGCCCTATACATAACTGATAAAATACTATATTCTACCAATTCCTGGAATTTCAATAAGTTTAGCTGAAGAAACAAAGTGTTTGATGGGTGACTGAAATGTTTTCTGGTGATTACTCTTACAGCTCTCTTTTGTAAAATAAAAACAGGCTTTGTAATAGTTTTGCACGCTTTTCCCCAAACCTCAATACAATAGATTAAATGTGGAGCAATGATTGTGTTATACAACATATGTAAAGCTTTATCAATTAAAAAATCCCTGACTTTATACAATACTGCAATTGATCTAGCTATTTTTTTAATGGAATTTACATGATGTTTCCACGTCAGTTTGTCATCAATGATAACACCCAGAAACTTCACTTCACTCACTTTACAGATCACAACATCTTCAATTTCAAATGGATCGTCATCAACAATTCTCTTTTTGTTACTGAATATCATGTAATTAGTTTTATCTAAATTCAAAGATAATTTGTTTAATTTAAACCAAGTTTGTATTTTTATAAATTCTGTTTTCATCATATCCAAAATCTGTTTTATGTCATTACCCGAACAGAAAAATGTGGTGTCATCGGCAAAAAGAACACATTTAAGTAGTCCTGACACATTTACCAAGTCATTCACATATAAAATAAATAACTTTGGTCCAAGCACAGAACCCTGAGGAACTCCACAAGTGATATCACGGAGGTCAGATCTAACATCATTTATTTGCACAAACTGTTTCCTGTCCTTCAAATAGCTAGATACCCACTGTAATGCTGGTCCTCTAACACCATATCTATTTAGTTTTTCAAGGAGAATGGTGTGGTCAATGGTATCAAATGCTTTTTTTAGATCAACAAAAACACTAACACAGAACTGTTTATGATCGACAGCATTAGTTATTTGTTCCATTAAATCCATGAGAGCCATTGACGTAGAGTTTTTTTCTCTAAACCCATACTGACTGCTACTTAAAATATTTTGTTTATCAATAAATTGATCCAATCTGGTCACAAATAGTTTTTCTAGAATTTTTGAGAACTGTGGTAATAAGGATATTGGCCTATAATTATTGAATACACATTTATCACCATTTTTAAAAAGAGGAATTACCTTTGCTACTTTCATGTTATCTGGAAATATTCCTGTTGAAAAAGATAAATTGCATATATATGTAAACGGTTCAATAACATAACTTATTATTTCTTTTACGAACATCATATCCATGTCCACCCAGTCTTTTGATCTCTTGTCTGAGAGATTTTTTACCATTTTCATAATTTCCTCTTTGTTAGTTCCACTAAGAAAAATACTGTTGGTGCAACTTTTAATTGAATGACACACCTTATTATCTACTTTTGGTATTTTAGCTGCAAGGCTTGATCCAATATTTACAAAATATTGATTAAATTCATTTACGATATCATTCTCATCATGTATTTCTTTGTCATCTTTCACAAAATATTTTGCAATGTTCGTTTTTGCTTTATGACTTTTTAGAACCTCATTTATTACTCGCCATGTTGTTTTAGTGTCACCATTGCTCTTGTTTAATCATCATCAGTTTTACCAAGTTGAACATCTTTGATGGAACAGAATGGTTGCACATTTACATTTTCAACAGTGCAACTACCGGTAATAATGTTTACATTATGAATCTTAAAATACATTTAACCTATGCGTTATTAACTTAATAACAACATTTATTTATTTACTGTTTTAATTTTTTGTTTGTTAGACTCCTTTTATAGTGGTGGAATGTAACACTAAACATGTTCATGGGTAACCACAAACCTTTCTTGTCATGCTGGAAAGTTGTGACTACCTAATGTCTTCTAAAACCTTTTACAATAATCGTTGGTTACGTACTGTAACCCCAGATTATATGAATGCAGGCTGTCGCCCTTTAAGCCACGCCCTAGTGGGTTTACCCCTGCGCTTCACGCCAATCACTGAATACTTCTAGTCCACGCCCACCTGCCGTGGACCCCGCCTCGGTCTGCTATTTATTCTGTTGCTGACCGAGAATCGGCTCCCAATAAGGTAAAAAAAAATCACCAAAAAGAGCCAGGGAGGCCCAGGGGCTTAAAGGGCTCCGCCTGCATTCATATAATTTGGGGTAACAGTACGTAACCAACGTTATATTTCATGCAGGCTGTCGCCCTTTAGGCCACGCCCTAGTGGGTTAAAGACGGAGCAGGATATGGTCCATGCCTCACTGGGTCTGACTGGGACCAACAAACTGGCAACCGCCACCCTCACTGAAGGTACTTAGCAGGTGAAATCTGATAACTGATGGTGAAATAACAAGTAACCAAAGCAGAGTCAGAAGCAGGAAGCACACGTTCTACTGACTCTGCTGTACTACATCACCCATCAGTAAAGACAGAAACGACTGTGTCATTTAATCAATAATGGTATTGATAATGAAAAGTTTTTTACTCCGTGCAACCCTGAGAACAGAAAATGTCAAAGAGGAGCTGGAGACATCTCGTAGATAAAAACGAATAAAAGGAGTTACTGACGACCAGGAAGCTGCAGAGCAGATATCCTGTACCGACAGACCGTCGAACAAGGCTGTGGAAGTCGCCATCCCTCGAGTGGGATGAGCTTTAATGCCCTCGGGAGGCTGTAGGCCAACAGAACTGTAAGCCTGGGAGGTGGCCTCACACGACCAATGCGACAACCGCTGAGGGGTCAAAGGTTGACCCTGAGAGCCTTCTCTGAAATGTGCAAAGAGCTTTTCAGATTTACGTATTGCGGCTGTGCGTTCTACATAACATCTGAGAGCTCGAACCGGGCAAATCAAATGTAGCTGCTCCTCCTCTGGTTTAGAGTGAGGAGGAAGGCAAAAACCGTCCAGTGTGACGATCCTGGACTTGAATGAAGACGTTATGACCTTTGGTATGAATGCTGGATTAGGCCTAAGTTCAGCAGAACTCCCATCTCCTTGTATCTTTAAGAAGGAAGGAGAAACAGACAGTCCAGAAAGGTCACTCACTCTTTTAGCTGACATAAGAGCCAACAACAGAGCCGTTTTAAATGACAGAAACTGTAGTGGAACCTCATTTAGCGGCTCAAAAGGATCCTTAGTGTGTTTAACACAGTAACCAGGTCCCATTGAGGAGCCAAGGACCAGGAACCGGCCTAAAACGGCGAGTACCCTTCGAAAATGTTTCATTAGGGGGTGATCAAACACTCTTGATTTTTGACCTCCCCCAGAAGTCCTGAAAGAGGGTCAAAAGACCCTTAAGCTAGGTTTATACTAGTGTCTCACGTCTTTTACCCTCCGTTGAATGAACCCAGCGATGATCCAAGATGGCGCCCATAAGCATGGCTGCGTATCCACCTCTCCTGTGGGTGTTTGGAATTTTTGTGTTTTGTTCGTTCTTCATTGGAGGCATAAGTACACTGCTGGTTTATGATCGGAAGCAGCTTCTGGATTTACGTTTTGCTGCCGCGGATGTCGCTGATTCGGGCCAGTATGAGCGTACCTCGGGGAGACCCCCTCTGCCCCCGTTGCTCGGAGACGAGCTGCCCGTTTACCTCCGCTCTTCTCACCAGCCTGCACGGAG
Organism: Garcialebias charrua; assembly: GCA_038048925.1. NCBI lineage: Eukaryota > Metazoa > Chordata > Actinopteri > Cyprinodontiformes > Rivulidae > Garcialebias > Garcialebias charrua. The sequence continues at coordinate 30,290 of JBBPBX010012543.1, forward strand.
AAATCGATCGACTCGGAGGAAGAAACGCGGCTCTCGAGCTGGCCGGCTGGTGAAGCTCAGAGCCCGGCGTTCTGCCTCGCTGTCTTCAGCTGATGGTCTCGATTCTCATCGCCAGTCTCCCGCGTGCACGGACCAGGAAAACAACGGGGATCTGCGGCCGGAGCAGCTCTCTGTGGGAAGCGAGCCACGGAAGCGCGCTCCCCCACCAGTGGCTAGCACATCTGCTGCTAGTACATCTGCTAGCTCGGATAACATCAAGTTCTGTGTTGTCAACGCCCGATCTGTTTGCAACAAAACGTTCATCCTCAGGGATTACTTTGAAGATCACGACTTGGACTTTTTCTGCATCACAGAGTCGTGGATGTCGCCGGGTGAGTCCAGCGCATTGACGGAAATAATACCACCAAACTGTTTGTTTTTTAACGACCCGCGACCATCAGGTCGTGGTGGTGGATTATTAACAATATTCAAATCAACTTTTGACTGTAAACAACTGTCCATTCCAGTCTCCTGCTCTAGCTTTGAGCTGACTGTTTTTGAACTAGGCCATTCACCTGTAACTTTGTGTGCTCTTGTCTACCGGCCGCCTCGTTCCAAGAACTTCATCAGCGAGTTTTCTGATTTCCTGGCTGAAATTACAGCTAAATATTCTCGGGTCGTCATTTCAGGCGACTTCAACTTGCATGTGTGTTGTCCTGAGAAGCCCATGGTTAAGGACTTTTTAGATTTATTGGACTCATTTAATTTAACACAACACGTGAACTCTCCCACGCAGCAGCGTGGACATTTATTGGACCTTGTTTTAACATGTGATGTGACCGTTTCAAACCTTGAAATAGGGGACAATGTTTTCTCGGATCATAGGCCAGTCAATTTTCAGTTCACCATCCCCCATGTAACCCCTAAAACATGCATTTCTGCACGTAAAGGCAGGAATGTTAACCATTTAACTGCCGCACGTTTCACTGAGGTTTACAACAATGTCATGTTAATTCAGCCCCCATTGTTCCTCTCCAGCACTGAGGAGCTGACAAACCAGTTTGACTCTGTTTGTTTAAAGGCTTTGGATCAAGTGGCTCCTATTAAACCTAGAAGACCAAAACTCAGGGCCGAACCGTGGCTGAATGACACGACCAGAGCTGCCAGGCAGCAATGCCGAAAGGCGGAGAGGAAATGGAAAAAAGACAGACTGCAGGTCTCTTTTCAGATGGTAAAAGAGAGCTGGCGCCGATATCAGAAAGCAGTGAAAACTGCTAAATCACAATACTTCTCTGATATCATTGCTGCAAACTCTCGTAACCCTCGAGTTCTGTTCTCCACCCTAAACTCTGTTCTCCACCTCACTGAACAATCACCCATGGAAGCCTCGACTGAGCTGTGCGAGAACTTCCAACATTTCTTTTTAGATAAAATCGCAACCACCAGGGCTCTCATTTCTCCTCCATCTCACGATCCATCCATCCCACCTCAATCTGTTGCTGTTTGTGACCATTTTGAACCAGTCTCTCTGTCCTCTCTAGAGCAGGTCATGTGCAGCCTGAAACCATCTGGCTCCCCCTTCGATGTGGTCCCCCCTCGGCTACTAAAGGAGGTTTTTCACACTCTAGGTCCCTCCATTCTCTCGATTGTAAATAGCAGTCTATCCTCGGGTGTGGTGCCAAAATCATTAAAACATGCTGCTGTTCAACCCCTCCTGAAAAAACCAAACCTCGACCCGTCAGTATTATCCAACTTCAGGCCTGTCTCCAGACTCCCATTTGTATCTAAACTTCTAGAGAAAATAGTTGAGTCCCAACTAAAGTGCTTCCTGGAGGATCACGCTATCCCCGAGCTATTCCAGTCTGGCTTCAAATCCCTCCACAGCACTGAGACTGCCCTACTGAAGGTTTTTAACGACATCTTCCTATCCACAGATACTGGTGACTCTGTGCTGCTTGTCCTATTGGACCTCACATCCGCTTTCGACACCATCGACCATGAGATCCTCATTGCTAGGTTGGAGCAGTGGGTGGGCATCTCAGGATCAGCCCTAAACTGGTTCAGATCCTACCTCTCTGACAGATCCTTTTGTGTTTCCATCAACGATTTTACTTCTGCAGTGGCGGCTCTTAAATGGGGGGTTCCGCAGGGGTCCATCCTGGGTCCTCTCTTGTTCTCCTTATACCTGCTGCCACTCGGTGCTATTTTCCGGAAACACAATATACCCTTCCACTTCTACGCTGATGACTGTCAAATTTACTTCCCCCTAAGACAAAATGGTACAGGCTCTATTCAACCTCTGCTCGACTGCCTGGCTGACATCAGGGACTGGATGGCTTTAAATTTCTTAAGCTTCAACGATAAGAAGTCGGAAGCCATATTGTTCCTTCCCAATGACACAACCTCAAACCACTGCATTGACCTGTCTGCTCTACCCCTGTCCGAAAAACAAAAAGTCACAAATCTGGGAGTGATAATGGATCCTTCCATGAAACTCAACAGTCATGTAAACATGATTGTCAAATCCTGTTTTTTCCAGCTGAGGCGTCTGTCTAAGCTGAAGCCCATATTATCAAAAAACAACCTGGAGACAGTGATTCACGCATTCATTACATCTAGGCTGGATTACTGCAATTCCCTTCTGCTTGGCGTCAGTCAAGCCACCATTGCACGATTACAACTGGTTCAGAACGCAGCTGCCCGATTTTTAACCAGCACACGCAAAAGAGAGCACATTACACCAGTCTTGGCCTCCCTTCACTGGCTACCGGTTCATCTTCGAATCCAATTCAAAATTCTCATGTATGTCTACAAATCGCTGAACAGTCTCGCCCCCGCCTATCTCTCGGATCTGATACACCCATATGTCCCTCCACGTGCTTTGAGGTCAGAGGATCAGGTACTCTTAATAGTTCCAGAAACTCGCCTTAAGCGCAGGGGTGACAGGGCGTTCTCTGTAGCAGGCCCAAGACTCTGGAACGAGTTACCGCTGCTCATCAAACAGGCCCCCTCCCTCTCGGTTTTCAAATCCCGGTTAAAAACTCACTACTACTCCATCGCTTTCAATGCCAGCTGATTTGTATTGGATCGTTTTATTTATGATCTGCAATGTTTTTATGTTTTTCGTGTTGTACTTCATTGTCTGTGTTGCCTGTTGCGTGTTTGTTTGTCTAGCACTTTGTGTGGACTTGTTCCTGTTTAAAGTGCTTTATAAATAAAATGGTATGGTATGGTATGGTATGATGCAATTGCGTGTGTGTCACCGACCACATTGAGTGTTTATACTTGGCAAGACGTGGGGGATAAATTATAATAAATCCCTCCCTCTTCCCTCCCACTGCATACCAGGATTTCATGAGAGGTGGTTTGTTTAAAAGAAATTGGACCTCCAAAAGCTGTAAATGCCTCAGTGGTCCCGCGGGGAACGCGTCCGCTTTCCACTCAAAAGACTCGGGTTCAATTCCCACTCGGTTCAACTTTTTATTTTTTTTATTGAATTTATTCATTTCAAATTGTAAAAACACAAGAAAATTATTTACAAAACCACATTATAAAACAAAACAATACATGAAATGAAAGGAGGCAGAAGAAGAAAAAAATCTCATTATTTCTGCCCCTTCTTCAAACAAAATTAACAATCAATTCAAATAGCAATCACATATATAAAAAAATATAAGATATTAAATGATTTCTCACACAAAACCATAAATTCTGAGCTTTGAACAATAATAAAAGAATATTATAGTCAACCAAATCATTAAAAAAAAACTTTAGCAATTTCAATTTGTAAAACAAAACATTTGATGGATGGCAGTAATGTTTTCTTGTAATAATTATTATGGCTCTCTTCTGTAAAATAAAAATAGGCTTTAGTTACAGTTTTGCACGCTGTACCCGTATAACCGTATTATAAAAAATAAAAAAAACTCAACCATGTGAGATTCGATCTCACGTCCTTGGGAGCGGCAGCGCAACGTGTTTACCACTAGACCACGACGGCTTGTTGTTTAACAGTGGAGTTTGCTTTCTTTTAAAGGGTGCATGCAGGCGCGCGCATGCTTTTGTGTGCGCGCGCGTAAATATATATAGATACTGTATATATATTGGTGTGTGTGTGTGTGTGTTGGGTGCAATGCGCAAAGTGTGCTGAGGCGCACGGTTTGCGTGCGCGCGCACACACAGACAAGTTTCTCTTCAAAACTATCCATGTGTCTGTCAAAGCAAAAACAAAAAACGCCCACAAACTTTGAACCAATCACACGTTGCGAGCCGTATCGTCGGCGTCTCGGAGTTCTGACTGGGGGCTATGTACACGACGCGCTGTCACCGGGGGATCACTGCGGGAGTGCGGCCAAAAGTTGTGCAATGTTTGCTCACTCAACGGGGGGTAAAAGACGTGCGACAGGCCGTCTTGCAGAGTATAACAAGGCCTTTAGTCCAAACTGAACACTTTGATGGCTTCTCCTCAACCATTAGTGGGCCATTAACTGCCTTTTGTTATAAATATGCGTGCACACAACTCAGACACCCCCACCACACCAGACTGCATTCCAATGTTTCCACCAGGTAAGTAAGACTCTGCTTGCACTTCCCCCCTTAGGCCCTTTTTACACGGACACTGTGGGGGGAAACGGATGTTTTTGGTATGTTAATTAGGTTGAAAGTTTTGCGTTGACATGGGCGAATTCTGTGGATACGACTCTCTCCCCCCACCCCCCGTCCTCATGACTTTACTGTAGTTACCATGCTGGGCCATTAGATGGCGCTGTGATTTTTGGAACCTTCACTACTGCGCACGCGTGCTGCCTGGGGTAAACAGAGCAGACGAGGCAGCCTGTTTTCCTCTCTGGCTAAAAGTTCAGCTACTACAAGTTGTTGTCAACAAGTTAACAACAAGTTAAAGCTGGATTTTGGATAAGAGTCAACAGATTTGACACCAAGTGGGACCGCTACAAGCTGCCCACCAGTTGCTGACTAGACCGGAACCGCGTCAACATGTCTGACTTTAGTCCGTGAGAATCAGCTGATTTCCAGCAGCGTTACAAGGTAAACAATGTTCTTAATAATGTGTCCTGGTGTTTAGTTCGATCACAGAACAACCAACTGAGGTTTTATTTTTTATTTTTTCCTGCGAGGTCGAAGCTGTTCCACGAACCGGACCGGCGGTTCGGATCTGGGTCCAGTGTCCACCAGGATGAAAACAACAGAGTCCAGTTCATTAAAGTTCGGTTAACGTGTTTTTAAAAGTGTTCAATTTAATTCTCAGTGTTTGTGACATGAGTTTGTGGTGTTGAATAAACAAATAAATTAAAAATCAACCTGGTGTCTTCATTTTCAGCAGCATGTTAGGCATGACGTAACGAGTCCAGATAGCTTCATTTAGCTCAGATAAATTTAAATATCTCCCACGCTAACATAAATACTGTTTATTATTGTTAAACTGTTAATATATAGCACATTTAGTATGTTATAGTGCAGCGTGACACGTGAAATGTCCGACTGCCTCGTTAACAGACAACTGGATCCAGGCAGCTGGCTCTCTTCCAACACAGATGCAGGTAAGGTGTAGAATAATTAAATATGAGAATCAAAATATATTCCATCAGCTATAGTTCAGAAAGTGGTGCGTGTGTCCACTGTCCAGTCCACCGCCATTGTTAAAATGCCGGCTGTCTGCGCGTGCGTGCTGCGTGCATGTGTTCAAACAAAAGCTCCACGGGAGATGTTTACATTATCAACGGGGGGTCAGCGAAAAAGTTCCACCTTGAGAGCAGGATCAGAAAAGTATCGGAGTCAAAGAGGGGGGCCAGCAGCGTCGTGTAGGCGATAAGCAAAGTCGCAAAGAGAAAGTAGCGGTTACACTCAAAATATGCGCCGTGTAAACTGGCCCTTAGTCAGAAGAGAGGCCCTGACCTGAATTCCCACATAACAGACCCTGAAGTTATCTCACAGTTGAACATTTTGGGACATCCACTGAACGGAAAGCTTTGTCTGCTCCAGAACAATTTTATGCATAAAATTGTCTTATTATGCTGTGCTAATTATCCTGTAACTTTGATGTTCTGTCAAATAAATTATTTTGCTTACAAGTACTGTCTCTCTCCTTGTCCTTGGCACATGTATATACGGTACATGCCGGCACATGCAGGTGGCCCATTGCTGTGTTCTAAAACATGCTTGACCTATTGTTGTCCGTCACCTGAAGGACCGACAGGTAACATGACCTGAGGTCAAATGACAGACCGACACAGGTCACATGACCTGAGGACAACTGACGGACCGACATAGGTCACACGACATGAAGTCAACTGACGGACCGACATAGGTCACACAACATGAGGTCAACTGACGGACCGACACAGGTCACATGACCTGAGGTCAACTGACAGACCGACACAGGTCACATGACATGAAGTCAACTGACAGACCGACACATGTCACATGACATGAGATCAAGTGACGGACCGACACAGGTCACATGACCTGAGGTCAAGTGACGGACCAACACAGGTCACATGACCTGAGGTCAACTGACAAAATGACACAAGTCACATGACATGAAGTCAACTGACGGACCAACACGGGTCACATGACCTGAGGTCAACTGACGGACCGACATAGATCACACAACATGAAGTCAACTGACGGACCAACATAGGTCACATGACATGATGTCAACTGACGGACCGACATTGGTCACAAGACATGAGGTCAACTGACTGACCAACACGGGTCACATGACCTGAGGTCAACTGACGGACCGACATAGGTCACACGACATGAAGTCAACTGACGGACCGACATAGGTCACACGACATGAGGTCAACTGACGGACCGACACAGGTCACATGACCTGAGGTCAACTGACGGACGGACATAGGTCACACGACATGAAGTCAACTGACGGACCGACATAGGTCACACGACATGAGGTCAACTGACGGACCGACACAGGTCACATGACCTGAGGTCAACTGACGGACCGACACAGGTCACATGACCTGAGGTCAACTGATGGACCGACATAGGTCACACGACATGAGGTCAACTGACGGACCAACACAGGTCACATGACATGAGGTCAACTGACGGACCGACACAGGTCACATGACCTGAGATCAAGTGATGGACCAACACAGGTCACATGACCTGAGGTCAAGTGACAGACCAACACAGGTCACATGACCTGAGGTCAACTGATGGACTGACATAGGTCACATGACCTGAGGTCAACTGACGGACCGACACAGGTCACACGGCATGAGGTCAACTGACGTACCAACACAGGTCACATGACCTGAGGTCAACTGACACAACGACACAGGTCACATGACATGAAGTCAACTGACGGACCGACACAGGTCACATGACCTGAGGTCAACTGACGGACCGACACAGGTCACACGACATGAGGTCAACTGACGGACCGACACAGGTCACATGACCTGAGGTCAACTGACGGACCGACACAGGTCACATGACCTGAGGTCAAGTGACGAACCAACACAGGTCACATGACCTGAGGTCAACTGACAAAACGACAGGTCACACGACATGAAGTCAACTGACGGACCGACACAGGTCACATGACCAGAGGTCAACTGATGGACCGACATAGGTCACATGACCTGAGGTCAACTGACGGACCGACACAGGTCACAGGACCTGAGGTCAAGTGACGGACCAACACAGGTCTTATGACCTGAGGTCAACTGACAAAACGACACAGGTCACACGACATGAAGTCAACTGACGGACCGACACAGGTCACATGACCTGAGGTAAACTGACGGACCGACACAGGTCACATGACCTGAGGTCAACTGACATACCGGTTAGCATGTGAATCGACATTATATAGCATGTGAATCGACATTATATAGCCCACTGAAAGGGACCAGGGATTTAGAAGCCAAGTTCACTTGCGCAAAAAAGCGTAGCCTTAATCAAATTAGTGTTAAGCGTGCCCCCTCCTGTGGTGCGCCAGTAATGGCCTTATTTACAAAACAAAAGTGCCTGTTAACAGCTCATTAGAGGATGTTACCTAAAATCCTTCAGGTCACTCGACCCGTCTCTGGGTTCCAAAGGTAGAAATGTTAAATGACCCTTCTCTACCCCTGATGACATGAAGAAATTGCTGTAGCATACGTTAATGGTGCTGAAAGCCAAATTTCTGTCTAGCAATAGTTGTAAGAAAGACAAAATTGGACCCAGGTGACGTGAACATGGGTTCAGATGTGTCTCAACGCACCAGTGCTGAAAAGCAGCCCACTTGGAAGCGTAAACAGTTGTTATAGACTGTGCACGTGAACCGTGAATGGTTCCAATGACATCTTAGAGAACCAAGGTTTTCTAGACACTGCCGTTAAGCATCCAAGCCCACAGATGCTGGCCTATTACCGGAGGGCTCCTTATTGCACCCCCTGCCTGCAGTAGAGCATCATCTCTCCAAGGGGGTCTCTAGGAGCGGCCTGTAAGCTGCTGCAGGACCGGAAACCATGGTGCGTTCACGCGCTCTGGAGCGATCAGAATGACTGATACTCCCTCCTCTCACACTCTTTCCAGCAGTGTTGATAGCAGAGGAACTGGAGGGAAGCATAACTCAATACCCTCGGCCACGGATTGTGAGCAAAGCGTCCATCCCCAAGGGGGGGGGGGGGTCGAGGGGACTCAGGGAGAACAGGGTGCACTGTGATTTCTCTTGCGTCGCAAACAAATCACTTCCGCCCCCCGAACCTGGTCCAGATTTTAGGCACCAGGTCCGGGTGTAACATCCAATCTCTGTCCAGAGGCCCCCTCTCGACATGATGTTGGCGCCTCTGTTTAGCACATCTGGGATGTAAACAGCCCTCAGTGATCTGAGGTGAATGTTTGCCCAGCAGCGCAGCTCCCTGACTGTTTTCAACAGCTGGACTGAGCGAACCCCGCCCTTGCGGTTTATGTAAGCTGCGGCTGTTATGTTGTCCGTGTGTACGAGGACATCCTGTTGATGAAGCATGTGCACAAAGTGTTTTAGAACCTTGTGTATTATTAATAACTCCAACAGGTTTATGTGGTGAGACGTGCCCACGTCCCGCCCACTGTCTGAAGCTGACATCCCCCCCCCAACCAGAAAGAGACGCATCGGTAAAGACCGCCTTCCATGACGTGACTTTGCCCAGGGAAACCCCCTCTGTCAGACTCCTGTGATTCCCCCAGAACACCAGGTCTGTCCTTACAGACAGGGGACTGTGAGCTGGCGCCCTTTGTGGCATACAGGGTCTATTCTCTGACGAATAAACCACCTGTGTTCAATAAAACTAGTTTTACCACCATGTGGCCAGCGGCCCTCATTCCTAACATTCGCATAATTGTGATCGCTGACACCGTATTGTGTGGCCGAATGCGGTGGAGGAGTGACGTCAGCGAATCTGTTCTCTGGTTCGAGAGAACGGCTTTCATTGTTAATGAGCATAAGTTGACACCCAGAAAAAGTATCTGTTGAGCTGGTGAAACAGAGCTTTTCTCCAATTTATAGCGGAGCCTCAAACAGGTCAGATATAATAATAATAAAATAAACTTATTTGTATAGCACCTTCCTACAATGCCTTGCATTGACCAAGGTGCTTAACAGGATAAAAAGATGAATAAACTGGAACAATAAATCAATGAAAATAGAATAAGAAACAACAGCAATAAAAGAAGGCAATGGAAATAAAAAAATGCTACATACTAAAATACCACAAGTAATAAAAGTTACACACTGAAAGCTTTTTTGAACAAGTGGAAATAAAAAGGCAATGGAAATAAAAAATGCTACATACTAAAATACCAAAAGTAATAAAAGTTACACACTGAAAGCTTTTTTGAACAAGTGGGTCTTCAGTCTGGTTTTGAACAGAGTCAGATCAGAGGTGGCACGCAGCTCAAGGGGGAGACTGTTCCCTTCATTCAAAACAGTGCAGCTAGGATTCTGTTGAGAGTTCGTAAATTTGAACATATTACACCCATTCTCCATAACCTCCATTGGCTTCCTGTCACCTACAGAATTCAATACAAAACTGCTCTCATTACCCATCAATGCTTGCACGGCACTTCACCTGACTATCTAAAGGACATTCTTGCACCATATTCATCCACCCGGTCTCTACGATCACAGAACAGTAATTTCCTTTATATTCCTCGGACCAAATTGAGGACCATGGGAGACCGAGCATTCTGTGTGGCTGCCCCCCGCCTGTGGAACTCCCTCCCTGATGACCTGAGAGCTCCACAGTCACTGGTTGACTTTAAAAGCAGCATAAAGACCTTTCTTTTTAAGCAAGCCTATTCTGCCTCCACATGATTTTATCTTTGATCTTAGCTGATATCATTATTGATTTTACTTGATTTTATTGATTTTACTTGTTTTATTTTATTTATTTTTTAAGCAAGCCTAATCTGCATCCACATGATTTTATCTTGATCTTAGTCGATATTATTATTGATTTTATTTGATTTTATCACTTGTTTTATTTTGATCTTTGCTTTATTACAATTTGTAGCACTTTGAGATTTTTATTAATGAAAAGTGCATTATAAATGGAATTCATTATTATTATTATTATTTTGGGCCGGCAACAGAAAATGACCGGTCTCCCCATTGTTTGTACCTTGAGCGAGGCACCTCCAGCAGGTGTTGACTGGCAGAGCGTAAAGCTCTGCCGGGCTGATGGGCTTTCAAAAGTTCTGAGATGTACAGAGGAGCAAGTCCATTCAGAGCTTTGAAAACAAACAGGAGCAGCTTGAACTGTATCCTGAACTGAACCGGGAGCCAGTGTAGAGAGGACAGGACAGGAGTGATGTGTTCATATTTTCGTGTGTTGGTCAAAAAGCGCGCGGCAGAGTTCTGTACAAGCTGTAAACGGGAGATGGAGGATTGATTAATACCAACATACAAAGCATTACAATAGTCAAGTCTGGAGGTCACAAAGGCATGGATGGCCTTCTCCAGATCACCACGGCTGAGAAATGACTTGACTTTGGAGAGCAGACGGAGCTGGAAAAAGCTGGTCTTGACAACAGAACTGATCTGTTTATCAAACTTTAAGTTGGAGTCAAGCTGCACTCCAAGATTTCTGACCACCGGGTTGAAGTGGGGGAGGGGAAAACCAACACTGGGACTGGGAAGGATGTTGCTGGTGTCATCAGGTGCACCAAATAAAATGCATTCAGTTTTATCTGTGTTTAGGTGGAGGAAGTTTTGAGAGAGCCAGTGCTTAATGTCATTTAAGCAGTTGACAAGAGTGTTTGAACTGAGTGAGGGGTTGGGAGTGACTGGCAGATAGATTTGTAAATCGTCTGCATACATGTGAAAAGACAGAAAAGACAGATGACACACCAAAATCTCTGTCTGTGTTGCTACCTCCATCTTGGATCCAGACAATAGCAACAGATCTTCGATTTAATACATTACTCGGAAGCCCCTTGAACGCAACGTTTGTAACGCTGCTTCGATGACCTTCGTAAGTAAGCGATGTAAGCGCATACCCGAATGGTAGGCAATTGAACTCGTGACAGGTTCCCTGAAAGGCAAACCTGAGGAACTTCCTGTGTTTTGGGACGATAAGCGTCTCTGAGATCAATTAGTACCATCTAGTCCCCTGACATCACGTTCTCGAGAACACGCTTCAACGTTAACATATGAAAAGGACGTTTCATAATGCAGTCGTTGAAAATAGATAAGGGTAAAATCGGTCTGAGATCCCCTGATTTCTTGGAAACTAGGAAATATTTTGAATAAAACCCGTTCATTTTGTCGTCCGGAGGAACCCCGGAAATGACGTATTTCGCCAAAAGTTCCTGTAGTTCCAATCTCAGCGCCGCCCCCTGTGCAAGAGAGGAGAGTTTCGTCTCCAAAACTCCGTTGAACCTGGGCGGTGTCAATACAAACTGTAGAGTGTAACCGTCGCGAACCAGACGCTGCAACCATTTGTTCAGAGAGCAAGTTTGCAGCCAAACCGCTCTGTGATCTGCCAAGGGGGAAGCCATCTTGTTCTGCTGCCTGAGTAGACATAATCTGGCCTCTACCACCGCCAAGTGGACAGAGTCCGCGTTGGCCCAAGGGAGGCCGGTATGAAAAGGGACGTTTATTGCACGCCGCCTCACGGGTGCAGCACTGACACACGTTTGAATCATGTGTGCACGAGAAACGTCTTTTTTGAGATGGGTCAGAGACATTACCTGTGGCTTGACTCGATGTTGAAGAAGACAGAAAAGTCCTGGCTGGAACCAATGTGTCCAGGCCAGGCTCATGACAGTTAACTATGTTAACAAGTGCAGATGTTTGTAAGTAAGTAAGTAAGTAAGTAAACTTTATTTATATAGCACCTTTCACAGACAATGACATCACAAAGTGCTTCACAAGCAAAAATAAAAAGAATAAAAAGAAAAAATACATAAAATTTAATTAAAAGCCAGTCTGAATAAATACGTTTTAAGATCTTTTTTAAAAGAGTCGATAGAGTCTGAGCTGCGCAGTGACAGAGGGAGAGCGTTCCAAAGCCTCGGGGCCACCACTTGGAATGCTCTGTCTCCACGTGTTTTAAAATACGTTCTTGGTACCATCAGTAGCATTTGATTTGAAGATCTCAAAGTCCTGGTGGGACGGAGAGGCTTCAAAAGGTCCGATAAATATTTGGGAGCCTGACCATGCAATGCCCTGAAAGTTAAAACCAAAATTTTAAAATGACTCCTGAAATGCACGGGGAGCCAATGCAGGGAGGCCAGAACAGGAGTGATATGGGCTCTTCTATTGGTTCTAGTTAGCAGCCTCGCTGCAGCATTTTGCACAGACTGAAGGCGAGCTAAAGAAGATTTGTTCAGACCCATTAAAAGACTGTTACAGTAATCTAACCGAGACGAAATAAAAGCATGAACAATCATCTCCAGTTCCTTCTGTGATACAATACTTCGTAATTTCGAAATGTTTCTTAGATGATAAAAACAATTTCTAACTAACACTTTACAATGACTGTCCAAAGATAAAGAACTATCAAAGACGACACCCAAATTTCTGATGTTTTGTCTGACATGAGTGTGCAGTGCATCGCTTCAGAAAAGTCCTGGCTGGAACCAATGTGTCCAGGCCAGGCTCATGACAGTTAACTGTGTTAACAAGTTCAGATGTTTGTCTGACATGACTGTGTAGTGCATCACTGTGTGCCTGCTGGCAGTCACGATTGCATGCCCCCGTCTGCGTGTGGGGAGGCGGGGCTGGAGTGGTTACCGGGGGAACATCGAAACCACTTGTAGCTCGGCTTTGTGTGAAAGGATTTGCTTTGTTTGTACTGCACAAACCTGGAGTTGCGTGCAGCCGTGCACACGGACCTCGGAAAGAGGCAACCAGCATGTCTGAATAACAAACATTGTTTTCAAAGACAGAATCTTTGTGTCAGAAAACAAAAAAACTGCTGAACTCATCCCCTCCACTCCATCACTTTTTAAAAACATGTCTCTTTTAGCAGTGTGGTGCTGGCTGGCCCATGGGGTCTGCTGGCGACCCCTGCCTCTTGAGCTCCCGGTTCGCTGGTAATAGTGAGCCGGTTGTCCTCTGGACGGAGCTGGGAGCACAGCGAAGGTCTGTGACGGGGGTGAAAGTCTCTGCAGGTTTTTTCTCACCTGCTCATGCACGTCCGTGGATGAACGCAGCTGCTTGAACATGGTCTGGTAGTGCTCACTGAACAGACCCTGTGCTGAGATCGGCCCCTGACGTTAAACTTCCTCCGTGACGGAAGGGAGACAGTTTGAGCCAGACTTGTCGTTGGAGCAGCGTGGACCACGCTGTGATCCGAGCAGAGCAGGTCGCAGTGCCCCGCACAGGTTGGTGATCACGTCGAGAGCTGCTCCAGCCTTCTCGTGCGTTCGCTCCTGCCCGACTCCGAGCGCCGGGACCGCGACGTGTATTTATCACGCACCAACCTGAGAAGCACACCTGTGGATGCGTTCCTGCATCTTTGTGGACTGATCTGCAGTGACGGGATTCCCCACATGTTTTGTGGCTTTCAGTCCAAAAAACCAGCGGACGAGCTCTGCTCCACTCTCTGCCTGTAGCAGGGAGAAGATGTCCTGGACGCACGGCTAGAGCATCTATGCCTGGTTCACCAGCATCGCAGTGAAAAGTCCAGCCAGGAGCGGCGTCGAAGACGCCTGTGTGGTGTCTTCAGGGACCGCCATGGTGCATGTACCCACTGCCCACCTGATGATGTTGGGCAACGCGTTGGCCAGGTTGATGTGAGGACCCTTCTCGACTGTGTCGGGATCCGGCTGTCCCTCACCTTCAGGAGACGGTGCCCTGCTGCTGCATGACTCTTTCGTGTCAAAGCTTGTCGGTCACTGGGTCCAGATCTGCTCGTGGGCAGGCTGGTACCTGCACGTTGGTCGTGGGGGCCATGCCGACCACGGCTTCTCCCTCTGTGGGAGGTAGGATCAGTTCCACTCACTTCAGAGAAGTGGGGCAACACGACGGCTAGCACCTTCCATCTGGAGAATGAATGGTGAGACCGGACCTGAACCCCCAGCAGGGGACAGGTCGGCCTCGCTAGTTACCCCCGTGGATGCGTAATCCCCCTTCTCCAGGAACCAGAGGGAGGGGGAAGCAACCACCATCGGCTGAGCCTCCGCTGCCATTCGGCCAACGAGGTCGAACCGACGCTCTTTCTAGTCCTCAGACAGGAGCTGGCAGGCGAGACACTCAGGGTGCTGAACCACTGCCTGCTGTGCATGTTCCAGTCCAAGGCACATCTCGCAGGCAAGATGCTTGACGGCCTGCAGCATGAAGCCGGGTTTGCATCCTGTGCATTTCTTAAGGATCTTCGGGAATCCATCGTAGAAAGAAATCTTCTGTATCATAAAGCATGGAATTTTTTAGGGAGCCGATTCTCGGTCAGCAACAGAACAAATAGCAGACCGAGGTGGGGCCCACGGCAGGTGGGCGTGGACTAGAAGTCTTCAGTGATTGGCGCGAAGCGCAGGGGTAAACCCACTAGGGCATGGCTTAAAGGTCGACAGCCTGCATGAAATATAATCAACCTTTATTTAGACAGGTATATGTAATTGCTCCAACCAGGGATTGAAACCACAGCCTTCTAAGCACAAGACCATTGCCTAACACTGACATATCACAACCATACCATCCACTTCGAACATTATCAACCATTAAATTGTCATTATTAGTTGTTATCATCCCCATATGTAGTGGTCAGCCTGCCCCTCCTACATCTCCTAGTACTTTGTAGGTTTAAAAGTATGTTGTTAGCATTGGTATCAATGATAATAGGCTTTGTTTTTAGCTACGTGGTTAGGTTTAGAGTAAAGGGTCTGGCGTTAGGTTTAGGGTCTTGGTTAGGTTTAGGCACAGGGTAAGGGGGTTAAATTTAGGATAGTTCCTTTGGGTCAGGTGTAAGGTTAGGTTTAGGAAAAGGGTTGGAAAAAACTGTACAAAGCTGAAAAAAGACACTTCCTGGTCTACCCCGGTGAGACGCTGCCTATTATCAGCAAAAATAACGATAATAATGTACCTTTAAACCTACTAGGAGGTAAGTGGGACAGTTTATCCGCTACATATGGGGATGATAACAACTAATAATGGCCATTTAATGGACTGATAACATCCGAAGCCGCTGACCACACATGCCCGCTCACCACAGAACTAGTAAAATAAGATATTACCGTATTGGTAAAAATGCCCCACCTTTTGTCTATCCTCATGAGTTTACTGTTCTAGTCCCATCTGCTCCAAATTGATTTAAACAGAATATCTCCACAACACAATCAAGCAAGGTTTTGCTGCAGCTATACCTGCATTTGTGCTCATGTCACGTCAAGTGTTAGTGGTGGTATTAACACAGTAAAACTAGCCGATTGTGTCTGCAAGGCAAAGAATCTGTCGCCACATATGACATTTTAATGGAGTTAGCTGTTTGGATCAATGGACATGTTCCAGTCTAATGAATGCAGTTGCTGAACAGTACAAAATGAGCATTATATAAGTATAAAAAACAGAATGAATTACTAAATATCGTTTTAAATTGAATTTAAAATTGTCAAAGTAGGTAAAATATAAACAGAACAGAACATAACAAAACAGCTGGCTCAGTAAATATGATTTGCATTATTTAATAGTGAAGGAAACATGAGGGAGACCATATATTGAGTCTTTAAACACATATAGTGCCACCCAGATGTAACTAAAGGATTTTAACAGGGGTCAGTATTAAGCTGACCTCTTTATCCTTAATTAATTTACTTATTCAGATTGAATAGTAATTTCACGGATTCTTTTCTTTTTCAGTTTACCCAATATTTCTGTGATCTTTATGATGGATAAATAAACAAGGCCATTAAGTGACAAAGACGTTAACTTAGTTGGTATGCCAGGCGACACTACCATTTATTTAAAATAAATCAACTAAATTAACACCATTACACTTGATTGACATGATTTCACTTTCTTTCAATTTAATACGTCAGCACACTTAAATTTAACACAACAGACTTCAATACTGGATGTTAAACATATTTAGTCTGTGGGCTCTTTAGCTTAAAATAGTTTCCAGCTTAGAATTGAGGGAAAAAGATAGGAGGAAGATTTAAGAAGAATTGGGAGGTTAAGAGAGGAAGTTTATCTTGCATTTATGAAACCAGATGACACTCTTCCATACGCGTCCAGCTAAGATATCATCACACCTCCAGCAAGCAAACAGCGGCTCCTTTACCTTAAGACGTCCGCCTCGGTTCTGGTAAAGAGCTGTGATCAGCCTTGGACTGACGAGTCGTCGGTCCCGCAAGTCCAAGCTGGACTCCACACGTGTTTACCTTGTCGGTGTCGGTGATACTCGCTTTCGTCGGCAGAGGCCGTGGCAGTCGTGGTTTTTTGGCTCAAGATAACTGATGTTAGTTCATGCCCATGATCTCCCATCCGCAGGACACAAAGGAGATAAAGCCACGCTGACGGCATTAAAACAAATTGCCTATTGGCCTGGAATGAAAAAGGATGTCAAGGACTACATTGAAGGGTGCGTGGTCTGTGGCCAGTTTCAGCCAACCAGACCACTTCACAGAGCACCACTGCAAAGCAGAGGCATTGCATTCCCATGGTCTGACCTCCAGATCGACTGGGTTGGACCACTCACTAAGAGCTCTAGAGGAAATAAATATTTTCTCACGGTAACCTGTGCATTCACCAAATGGGTAGAATGCCTACCAGCTCCTAACGACACAGCACAAACCACTGCTATGTTGTTAATGAATCATATATTCTCAAGGTTTGGACTTCCCCTTCGGGTGAACTCAGACCAAGGTACACACTTCACAGGTGAAGTGATGAAAGAACTGTGGAAGACGCTAGGCGTCAAGGCCAACTTTCATGTCGGCTACCACCCACAGGCTTCAGGCCAAGTAGAAAGAGCAAACAGAACTGTGGTGAGTATTTTGAAGAAATACGTGGCTGCAAACCACAAGGACTGGGACGTGAAACTCCCTCTGGTCCTCATGGCCATAAGAGCCACTCCACACACATCAACTGGCATCTCTCCCTTCGAGATGATGACCGGTCGACAAATGACTCTCCCTCTACACCTGTTGTACCAACCAGGCGACGCCGCCATGGCGACAGCCTACACCACACAACAATACATGAAAGATTTGAATGTACATCCCAGAAACTCTGAAGCGTTTCAGCAAAACTTAGAACTTAAAAAGATCATGAGATGAGAGATGAGACTTGTGTCTCTTTCATTGGTCCACGGACCAGTTGAGCAGTTCACTTGTGTTATCACGACCCAAGGTTACAGCCAGAGCAGAGGGAGATTTGTTTAGGAAAAGACAGAGCAGACTGGAGCCCTTTTCATGAGAAACAACGGATTAACTGTCTTCTGACTTTCTAAACAAAACCGTCTGGTCTCTCTGACCCGAGACTTCAACTTTAACACAGCAGTGAACACCGTTTAACTCTTACAGAATAACACAGCTTAAAAGCACACATCATGAAAATGACAAAAGTTATTCTTTTGATCACATCAGCCTAAAATCAAAGATAGAAATAGTCTCTTTTGGTGACTATGTTCTCAGATTACAACTAATGGAAATGATTTGTAGTAAAATGTCTTGCTTTACTGAGAGGTCAGTAAAGGTCATCTCTGGAACAGTTCAAAAGTACAAAGGTGTATCAAAGTGGACATGGTCATGCCTACTACAATAGGAGGAACTACTTTGTGGGGTGAATTATTTTTTCTAGGTGGGGCGCACCAATGGACCTTCCACCACTGTTGTGAAGGGCATCTGGCAAAGTTTAAATGCCAAATCTATTTTGTGCATGCGGTCCGGCTCCGCCCCGCTCCGCAGGTCGCATCTGAGCGAGTCCAGTTTCCACTACCTCCGCTCCGCTCAGGTCCGCCTGGATGCGCCGCTCCGAGACGCATGCGCGGGAATTGCGAGATCGCGCGATAAATCAAGTGATAAATAAGTAAGTCAGAACAAAACAATTCATTCGGTGGAAGAAGGAGAACAACAGTAGAGACTGCTGCCTTGATCTTCTCTCGTAAATGAGCGACAGGACATGGTTTGAGCAACAGGAAGTGATGTATTACATTTCAGAATAAAATACTTTATTTATTTATTTCTTGTATTGCGTTTGTAGGCGTAGTCATAAATGATAGTTTGAAAGCATTTTTGTACAAATAAATCCGTATAGAGCTAGGATTAGTCCGCCCGTGGTGATTTTATTTTGTAAATACGGAAGTTGTGCTCGTTCCTTTTCCTGTTGGTGCGACGTAATCTTCAAAAGTTGACTCCGGCACAGCTCCGGCGTCCGGCAGAAATAGAAATATTTCTAATTTTGACGGACTGCCGTCCGCTCGGCGCAGCTCGCCGCCGCCGTGCGGAGCCAGTGTAAATTCTGTCATTGATTATAATGGGTGCGTATTTGCTGCGGAGGTCGGACCGGAGCGGGGCGGAGCCGGAACGCATGTAGTGTAAATTTGGCGTAAAATTGGCATAACTGTGGTGACTGCAGCAGAGGGGAGCAGCCTAAGAACAACAACAGCTTACAATTCCTATTTAAATAGACAAATAAATAATAAAGTATCCTGATGCAAGGTAAAGTATAGAACTTTTAAAACAGAGACAACATGCAAACTTAAAAAAAAAAAAAAGTTTAATTGTGTCATCTAGACCAGTTTATTTAAGGGAGAAATGTTTCGTCTCCCATCCAGAGGACTTCCTCAGTCTATTGTCTGCCAACCAGATCTGTCCCAAAGGCAGCTCATTGCTGTGTTTCAAACATTTCTCACTAAAATAAACTGGTCCAGATGAGTTGATTTAAGCTTTTTTGTTGTTTACCTGGATGATTGAGCTTGGAAAACTTTTAACTGAACAGTGTTGGCCTTGGTTGTGCCCAGACTGTTTCTGTGAGTAACAAGTTGGTCATCTGGCCTAAAACATTTGATTGTTGTACATGATGAATGATTGTTTTGGATGGTTGTGCTCTGTTTGCACATGTTAAAAATACTATTTCTGAGATCCCAACATGAGTTTTGCTTGAAACACAGCAATGAAGGCTACCTATGGGACAGATCTGATTGGCAGGCTGCATTCCGTTTCTCACTTAAAGAAACTGGTCCAGGTGACATGATTTAAACTTTTTTGCTGTTATCGACCTGGATGATTGAGCTTACAAACATTTTTTTAAAACTTCCAAGACTTTAAATGGAGTTGCAAAATAAATTACCAAACATTTTATATGACATACCAACTAGTTTGCAGCCAGTTTAAGATGAGACAGAGGTGATGAGTCTTCATCTCTTAAAATGGGATAACATTTTGAGTAAAATTAAACTCTTTTAGTCTAAAAAAAAAACAATAGCCCATGTTCGAACGGTGCATTTCCTTTGAGCCATGAATCGGAGCAGTAAAATAGATGTCTAAATATAAGACAATATGCCAATCTTGCATGGAGTTTGACTTTTTCATTGTTCTTGTTTTTTTTAATAAAAAGAGCTTTTTGTTTCAGCCTTCTTTAAATTGCTGCTTGGTGCAGCTATATAGTGTCGACTTTACCAAAATGCTAAAACGTTGTTAAAAAATATCATATCTTATTCACTTTGATTATGAACCTGCATGTCAACAAATTTACTGAACCATGCAAAGCCAAAACATACATAAATAAATAAATAAATAAATAAATAAATAAATAAAAAACACAGAGAACAAGCAGGTTGATGCTCTGAGCTAAGTCAGCCTCCTCTTGATAAGTGTACATTTTCTTTGGGCGCTTTTCAGAGAATAAAAGTGGGTTTGATGTATGGTTATTTTCTTCTTCATTTAACTTTTCCCAATGGTTTGTTTGTGCATGACTGCCATCAATTTTATTAGACAGTCTATTTCTGTTGGTGTAACATTAGTCTTTCTGCACTGATGAGAGCATTTTATTCCATACACACATACATACAGACAGACATTATAAATAATGTTCTTTAACTTACATATGTAAATGAATGTTTCTGTCCATTGACCTGAGATGACTTTTGTTGTGACTTGGTGCTATATAAATAAACTAAATTGCATGTAATTGAATTCTCTTTACCTGCTTCTTCCTTTCCATTTTTTCTATTTTGGAGTGTAACTGGGACCTCGAGTACAACATTCCAATCCACCTCATGCATCATATGTGATGCAAATGACAATAAAGAACCTTTAATCTTTTAAGGTCGCGGTTGCCCCGGATGAACATATCCAGCAATCACTGTGCGAGAGGCGGGTGACAACCTGGACATGTCTCCAGTCCATAACATAGGGACAAATGAGACTAACAACAAGTGGTGTAGTCCACATTTTTAGTGGGTGTACCGTGGTAAAGTTAGTTATACGCTGGATGTTGGGACACCGCTGAACCCACAGAATGCGAATGTGCAACGTAAAGCTAACTTTACCCCGGTTGATCCGTGTACTGTTCTTAGAAAGCAAAGTACACTGGTTAGTACAATGTAATTGTCAATTTATTTTGATTTTTAAGCATATTATTTCCAAATGTATCTGATGCTTGTATTTGAATAAATGAATGAAAAACTTTGTATAACAGGTGGCTTTGTATTAAAAAGCATGTTATAGAATTTATAAAACAGTATCAAAGCAAAACGTGTTCAATGATTAAGCAGTAAGTACAGAAGTATTGATTATACAAAAATTTGCTGGATAAGCAGATGTAACAAACAGGCGCTGCATACCAGTAGATTGTTACGGAAGCGTTTAACTGCCATTTAAAGTATTGATGACCTGTATCATCGGGCACATTTAAGTGGGTATACTGAAATCCTTAAGCTTTTCTAGTGGGCATACTCCATATACCCACGTATCTTGTGGACTACACCACTGCAAACAACCATTCACTCTGTCACACCTGGGGACGATTTAGAGTTACCAATCAGCCTAATATGATCAGAGCATTTTGGAAAATAAAAATGAGGAACAATTGTTTATATTTAATTTAAAAAGACTTGGTTTGTTTATTTTCAGTATTTTTTTCAAGTTTTTCTTGGGTTTTGTTTTCTATCTATCTTTGTTTCCAGGGGCCTCATGTACAAAGACTTGCGTGGACTTCTTACTGAAAAGTGACGTACGGTCAAATCCAGAAAACGGCGTACGCACAAAAAAATCCAGATGTATCAAACTGTGCGTACGCCGGAATCCACGCACATTGCTTTTGTACATCACAATCAACGTGGAATTGAGCGCACATGACAGAGTGGCCGACTCCGCCTTTGACACGCCTCCATATAAATATGCAAATTCATTTAAATATGCCCTGCACCAGAGGAATGTCGTCATTGCTCTATTGCAAATCATGTCGAAACGTGGAAAAAAGAGGAACTTCACGGACTGTGAACTGGAGACACTTCTGAGTGAGGTAGAGGCACGGAAAAAGGTTTTGTTTGGCACGCGTAGGCAAGGGGGGTTCGGGGGGTTCGAACAAACCACCCACTTTTAAACGAGAAGTTGACCAAGCTATACTAACATGCCTAGATAGGTCACTGGGAAGCGCGTTTGCCTTCTGTCCCAAACCTCATGAGTTCAATTCCCACATGGTACAACATTTTTTTTTAAATTCATTCCAGATTTAAAGAACACAAGAAAACTATTTAAAAGAAACAACAAGAAATAAAACAATACATGAAATGAAAGGAAGCAGAAGATGTCTTGTTGTTTTGTAAATAGTTTTCTTGTGTTTTTTAAATCTGGAATGAATAAAAAAAACAAAAACGTTGTACCATGCGGGAATTGAACCCATGAGGTTTGGGACAGAAGGCAAACGCACTTCCCAGTGACCTATCTAAGCATGTTAGTATAACTTGGTCAACTTCTTATTTAAACGAACCGCACCTCATAAGGCCATTGTTGTCAATATTGTTGCCACTATTTTGCGCATGCTTTTGTATCCACTCATCTAATTGCGTCCATGTGGATGTAATAATTGTTAATCATGTGTGTTTGGTGGGAATAATAATTATTTTCACATCATGAACAGTTTCTCAGAATCACCTGTAAGTGTCGCCAATGGAACCAAAACCACAGAAACGTGCGTACGCCAGCCTTGGAGTTTCCGTGGGGCTGCGCACATTTCCACGTTCAGTTCTGTTTTGATACATACAGAGTTTTGCGTGGAAAATGGCGTACGCAAGGTTTTTGTGCGTACGCACCGTTGATACATGAGGCCCCAGGTCCTCACACACTATCTGATTTCTATAAGTAATCAGCAAATTTGTTGTGCATTACCATCTCTCCACACAACATATATCCTACTCTACAGTTTATCTGCTTATTTATGATTTTCTGCTCACATATTGTGCCCTTGTGTTACATTTTCATTTCACCTTCCGTTTTGCTAGAAGTTGTTCTTCCTTTTTTTCTGCAACCCTGAACCGGCTTTGTAAGTGACTGTGTTTAAGTTCTTAGAACAATCATCCAGTTTGATCCAAAGCAGAAACTGTTCATATTTTACAACTTTGCTAACATAAACTGTAAACCTAACCCTAACCCTATCTGAGATTTTTTTCATTTTGTCTCTGTTCCAAGTTCCCAAAACTTTCAACAAACAAATGTATTCCAGAAAATTAAAACTGCTAATAGTGGTGAATGCTTTGAAAAAAAAAAAAATAACTACCCTGTTGTTAGATCTCATTTTCAGAAAGTTTTTGCAATTTCTAAGCCACATGACCTTGTAATCTCTGCCATCTTGGTATATCAGTTCTTGAAACCTGCTTGCCACAGCTGCTAGCTTTATAAATATGCAGGTGGAGGCAGATGCTACTGTACAGCAATCAGCCAGTGACAAAAGGCTCTAAAGTTTGTAATATTTAGCCTAAACTTTAAAAGGCTTCTGTTAGATTAGCTTAAAGCTAGTCATTTGCTGCTTAATATGCAAGCTGGTAGCAATAAGGGTACAACTCCTGGCACTATTGTTAATATGCAGCATACGGCTGGTGGTGCAGAGGGCTAAAGTTGCTAGCTGCGATGCCCAGGGAAATCCCTGCTGCTGACCTTTCTCTGACAGGATGAAACCTGACACAGACACACAAATAATAATGAGTGTTAGGGAGAAAA
>JBBPBX010012544.1:0-11014 GCA_038048925.1 Garcialebias charrua
ATCATGCCATGCACTATATATTTGTTGATCAGCAGCTTCGAATGTTATTAGCCCTTTAACTGGCCATTATTAGTTGTTATCATCCCCATAGGTTGTGCTCAGACTGTCCCTCCTAGTACCGGTAGGTTTAAAGGTACGTTCTTATCGTTGATATTATGCAGCTTCGCACGCATCTAAAACTGGAAGCTTTTTTTTGTTAGCCTTATTTAACCTTTTTCCCTAAACCTAACCTTACACCTGACCCAGAGCACTGCCCCTAAACTTAACCCCTGACCCTATTGTCAGCAATAAGAACGTAACTTTAAACCTACTAGTACATGAGGGACAGTCTGAATGTAACTTATGGGGATTACAACAACTACTTACGACCATTTAATGGCTGATAACATTCAAAGAGGGTGTGTTAATTGGCATTTTAACCACAAAATATATTTATTTTATAAATTATCTTTTTTTTTATCAGAAAAAAGTCCAGGTGCAGCACGAAGAAGCCCCATCCAGCTTGATGTGCATGTGCTGCTGCTCCAGGAAGGACACTCCGTTTGCAAGGTAAGGGATTTAGTCCACCAATTCTGTCCGGGTGTGGACCAGCACAGCAAGACCGGAATCAGGCTCACCCCACAGCGTATGTTGCCTGCAGCTCCCAGGATCCAGGTCACACTGGGTCCAGATCAGCTGCAGCCCAGTTACTCACCAGTGAAGATACAACTTGAAGGATGAGTTCAGCTTCAGAATTAGTTGATACTTTCCTGCCAGTCCTGTGAGCTTATCCATACAGAACTTCTGACTTTGAGTTGCAAACCTTTCCCTCCATTTGCAGAAAGCAGCGGTTGGAAGCAGTGTTGACTTCTGGGAAGAGAACTGAAGGCTTCTGGGTAACGTAGTTCTTTAGAATCAGCATAAGCTTTA
The DNA here is from genome assembly GCA_038048925.1 of Garcialebias charrua. Classification (NCBI taxonomy): domain Eukaryota; kingdom Metazoa; phylum Chordata; class Actinopteri; order Cyprinodontiformes; family Rivulidae; genus Garcialebias; species Garcialebias charrua. The sequence goes on from JBBPBX010012544.1 coordinate 910, forward strand.
TTGTCATTGCACCGAGGTACAGCGAGAACATGTACCGCAGTTGTCCAAAAGATGGACTAAGTGTACGAAGCTGCAGCTAATTTAATCAGCGCGGCCATGTTATTCTTTATCAGAATAATAATCTTAGATATGAAGGCAGGCAAAACAGTGTAGGGTTAATGAAAGAAAACTACAAAATGGTGGGGCATTTTATTTATTTATTTTTGTAGAATATTATGTACAGTATTGTCCGTCCACAAACTTTGATAGAGCGAGTCCACCAAAGTCGAACTACAAAGTAATGAGGGACTACTGTAGTTCACGTAGGTCATAGAGAGTATCATGGCACTTTAATACAAGAAACTCTGATCAGACAGAGTGAAACATAAAATCTAAATGAAACTGCATGTTTGAAATAATAATAATATAATAATAATAAAACTGCATTTCTATGCAAAAAGCAACAGTGAATTTCTTCTTCTTTCGGCTTTTCCCTCTTCAGGGGCCACCACAGCAAGTCATCCTCCAAAATTTTGCTCTGTACTCTGCATACTCTGTCCTCACTACAAATACCACCATGTCCTCTCTAATTGCATTCATCCTGCTTTGTCTTTTTCCTGACAGCTGCATTTCTAACATCATTCTACCAATATACCCACTGTCCCTCCTTTGGAAATGTCCAAACCATCTCAGTTTGGCCTTTCTAACTTTTTCTCCCAGTTGTTCAACATGTGCTGTACCACTGATTATCTCATTCCTAATATTTTCCATGCTTGTCACTCCTAAGGAGAACCTCAGCATCTTCATTTCTGCCACTTCCAGTTTTTTCTCCTGTCTTTTTGCCAGTGCCGCTGTCTTTGCTGCCACTCTTTTGTCACAAATCACTCGAGAAACTTGTCTTAATCCACTCCATCCTGCCTGGACTTTCTTTTTCACCTCTTTACCACATTCCCCATTTTCCTGGATAGTGGACCCAAAGTACTTGAAGTCCTGCAACTTTGTAACCACTGCTCCTTGTATCCTCACTGTTCCACTGGCCTCCCTCTCATTCACACACATGTACTCTGTCTTACTACGGCTGACTTTCATTCCTCTTCTTTCAAGTGCATACCTCCACCTCTCCAAGTTCTCTTCCACCTGTTCCCTGTTCTCACCACAGATCACAATGTCATCTGCAAACATCATAGTCCATGGGGATTCCTGCCTGACCTCATCTGTTAGTCGGTCCATCACCAGAGCAAACAAGAAGGGGCTCAGAGCCGATCCTTGATGCAATCCCACCTCCACCTTGAAGCTATCTGTCACTCCTACAGCACATCTCACCACTGTCCTGCTGTCTTCATACATGTCCTGTACCAGTCCAACATACTTCACTGCAATTCCAGATTTCCTCATGCAATTCCACACCTCCTCCCTCAGCACCCTGTCATATGCTTTTTTCTAAATCTTTAAAGACACAATGGAGTTCTTTCTGACCTCTGTACGTCTCCATCAGCATTCTCAAAGCAAAGATGGCATCTGTGGTTCTTTCTCGGCATAAACCCATAATGCTGCTCACAAATAGTCAACTCTCAAATAAGTCTAGCTTCCACAACACTCTCCCAGATCTTTGTCATGTGTCTCATCAACTTTTTCATTTCATCATTAAATAACCAGGAATAAATACTAAGAACAAATTCTTATTTACATGCTGACCTGGTAAGCACCAACAGGCACATGTAGAGTCAAGGGAAGGGAATCAATACAGTTGGGCTAAACAATAAAATACCATAGTCCATATAAAACAAACAAAACACAAATGACATTAATAACATTTCATTGTCAAAGTCAAAAGACAACACTACTAAGCAAGAAAACATTTGCAAGTGCTGTATCTTTAAAAATTACTTTTGAAAGATTTTCAAAAGTAGAAACTGAGACAAGTGAGTTAGACCCAGAGTTTTTTTAAGCAGATTCCAGTCAGGTGGAGCAGCAGAGACAAAAGCCACAGAGCCAAAGCAAGACTTGGTCTTTAAAGTTGTTAACCACAAATACTGAGGGGATTGGGTGTTATACATAGAAACCGGTGCTAATTGCAGTAGCTGAATTAAATATGGAGGTGAATAACCCAGTGTCTTTTAAATAAGGATAAACCAATGAATACCATGTTCAGTGACCTGAGTCGACTTCAACATGTTGTGACTTGGCGCTATATAAATAAACAGAATTGAATTATGACGAGTATGTAGGGAAGGCCATTTAACAATATAATAGAAGTGACGATGTGTTCTATAAGGATCATTTGGAACAAATCCAATAGCAGAGTTTATTCAGAATTTATCAGTTGTGTCCAGCTTACAAAGGACACCCTTACAACATGTCTGTTAATTATGACTCCATAATCCAACAGAGCTAGAATAGTGTTTTTGACAATGGTACATTTTGCAGCCAATGAATAAATGTAGATCAATTTGTATAAAGAAAACCAAGTCTCGCTTTAACATTAAATTGCAAAACATTAACATTATGTGAAAAGGACAGAGCACCATCCAAATTTCCATCCATCCATTATCTTTACCCGTTTATTCCATTTTGGGTCACGGGGGTCGCCGGTCCCCATATCCAGCAATCACAGTGCGAGAGGCAGGGTACATCCTGGACAGGTCGCAAGTCCATCACAGGGCCACATATAGAGACAAACGAGACAAACAACCATTCACTCTCTCACTCACTCCTAGGGACAATTTAGAGTAACCAATCAGCCTAACATGCATGTTTTTGGTAAATGGTACATGGTAAATGGAGCTTATTTATATAGCGCTTTCCAGCCCCCTACGAGGGGCCCCAAAGCGCTTTACAATACCAGCCATCCACCCATTCATACACACATTCATACACCGGTAGCGGCAGACTGCCATGCAAGGCGCTGTCCTACTGGGAGCAACTCTGGGTTAAGTGTCTTGCCCAGGGACACAACGACACATGGTGTGGGGAATCGGGATTCGAACCTCCAACCTTCCGATCGAGGGACGACTGCCATTACCACTACGCCACGGCCGCCCATTTGGTCTGTGGGAGGAAACCGGAGTACCCGGAGGAAACCCACGCATGCACAGGGAGAACATGCAAACTCCACCCAGAAAGGCCCCCGGACTGGGATTTGAACCGGCAACCTTCTCACTGATAACAATAATAATAATAATGAATTCAATTTATAACGCACTTTTCATTAATGAAAATCTCAAAGTGCTACAAGGTGCAACAGAATTAAATGTCAATAAAACAAGTAATAAAACAAGTAAAATCAATAACAGTATCAACTAAGATCAAAAGTAGAATCATGAGGAGGTAGAGTATGCTCGGTTGAAAAGAAAGGTCTTCAAGCCGCTCTTAAAGTCAACCACAGACTGTGGGGCTCTCAGACAGTCAGGAAGAGAGTTCCACAGGCGGGGGGCAGCCACACTGAAAGCCCGGTCTCCCATGGTCCTTAATTTGGTTCTCGGAACGTGAAGGAGATTACTGTTCTGTGACCGCAGCAACCGGGTGGATGAGTATGGAATAAGAATATCCTTCAGATAATCTGGTGAAGCTCCATGAAAGCATTGATGTGTAATGAGAGCAGTTTTGTACTGAATTCTATAGGCGACAGGAAGCCAATGAAGGTTAGAGATCCTGAGAGGCGAGATTCCAAATTCCCAAATATTTATAAACTGTTACATCTTCTATATCACTGTTTACCGATGTGAAGTCCACTGAGATGGGTATGGTTCCACTTCCATGACCAAACCACATCATACTAGTTTTCTTGGCATTTAAGAACAAATTTAAGTAATTAAATTTGGATTTTTTTTTTCAAAAACCTTTGACACACACGGTAGAATAGATATATGCCTATAACAGTTACCATTGGCTTGATTCCCACCCTTAAAAGGAGGGCGAAAAGCAGCCATCTTCCACTCAGCAGGATTTTCAGCAATTAAGAAAGAAAGGTTAAAAATACTAGTCAATGGTGCTGCAATAGATGGAGGCACCAAATTATTAAATTGTGGAGGGAGCTCATCCAGTCCAACAGGTTTTTTAGGGTCTAAAGATTGCAATTCCCTCTTGACCATTCTCAGCATATCTGTCAAGTCTCCTGTTTTGGCCGGGAAACTACCGGATTTTACTCCTCTTTCCCGTCGTCATCCCGAATTATTATTTTCCCGGAAATTTCCCGTATTATAATATTATTTAAAAAAAAAAAAAAATTCCAGTGCCTCTGTCACTAGCCTCGCGAGAACTGCCACCTGCAGTAGCCTCAGTGGCAGTTCTCGCGATGTTAGTGCTGGCAGGGGGAACAAACCCGGAAAAACACATCAGAGATAGATTAATATAACGAGAGAGAAGGCGTCCCTGCCAAAAAAGTTAAGACTTCGTGTAAATATCTTGAAAAATGGGACAGCGAATTTAAGGAGAAGAGTAGGGTGGGGCACAATTACGCGTTTTGTAAGATTTGTAACTGCGACTTTAGTGTCTCTCATGGGGGAAGGAACGATGTCCGTCAGCATGAAAAATCCGTCAAGCACAAACGCGGGCTAGAGGCAAGAATGTTCACAGCATTTCAATGTCAACAAAGGTAGGCCTATCAGATTGTGATCACATAACTGGTTTGTAAGTGGCTGATAGGTAGTTATTTTAGATTTCTTGTAAACCTGTCTTAAAATGTAAGGGGTCCTGGACTTTGGTTGGGCTAGTGCAGGGGTCTGCAACATGCGGCTCTGGAGCCACATGTGGCTCTTTGCTCCCTCTGCAGCAGCTCAAAACTAACATAAAAGTGAGTTTTATTGGTTGTTATACAAACGACAAAAAAAAGACTAGTTTTTGCAGTTTTCATTTAATTTCTTTTGCTGGAACATGTACAAGGAGTAAAACATACTTTAACTTTATGCTTTATTTAATAAATTTTTCCACAGTTAAAAAAATTACTTAGGTCTGCATAGTTCATAGTTTTTATTAATTATAAAACTACACCCTCCTACAAGAATTTGGTATTTTCATTTGTCTTAAATTGTAAAAATATCAATTATTAGATATTTTTTATATTTATAATGTCACCCCATACTGGCCACAAAAGCACCTCCACCAAACTTACAGTGGCCCATGGGCCACCAGTTGATAATCACAGTTGTAGCACCTTGTTGCGGCTCTGAACACTTTTATGTTAGTGAACAAAGGCGTAAAATGGCTCTTTTGATTGAAAAGGTTGCAGACCCCTGCTAGTGGGATGGCTCGGAGTACCCGGCAGAAAATTTCCCTTATTTTTAAATCCAAAACTTGACAGGTATGATTCTCAGTGACTAAGTGAAAACAAACGGTTTGCAAATCTTTTCACATCATGTTTTGCAAATAAGCCAGGTTGAGACTGGAAAGAGTCAGAGATACATAGGACAATTTCCCAAAGTTCTAAAGTGAAGAGCTACTATTCAAGCTATTCAATGTAGACACAGGAACACCACCAGAACCTGTGAAATGTACATTAAAAATATTAACAATTTGTTCTTTATTCTTGACTACAGTATTAAAGGATTCAAGGATTTTTATTGTCACTCACATGTGGTACATGAGATGGAACAAAACTATATAGGGTCCCAGTTACATCCAACAAAAATACAAGTATCATCTATAAGAGACAGTGAGACACTGATCAAACCGAGGGATTATTTTTCAATTGTCTTGCCGTTTTCCAAAATAACTGGATTAGAGGGACTTTATGTGAACTGTTCTCTAAAATAAGCAGTCTGCAACTGTCTTACTGCTTGTGTTTCTATGTTTTGAATCTGGTGAAAAGCTAGCTTATCACTTTCCAACCCCGATTGCCATGCTTTACGCCACACAGTATTCTTTTTCTGCAACAAAGTTGCTAAGTCAGGAGTTCCGTCAGGAGAGAGACATGGGCTAAAACGTTTTATTTGTATTCTTTTTATCAGAGCATGATTATCAATCACTATATGAAAATAATGTTTAAACAATGGTAAATGGTAAATGGAGCTTATTTATATAGCGCTTTCCAGCCCCCTGTGAGGAGCCCCAAAGCGCTTTACAATACCAGCCATCCACCCATTCATTCAGACATTCATACACCGGTAGTGGTAGCCTGCCTTGCAAGGCGCCATCCAGACCTACCGGGAGCAACTCGGGGTTAAGTGTCTTGCCCAGGGACACAACGACACATGGTGGGCGGATGCGGGATTCGAACCTCCAACCTTCCGATCAGGGGTCGACTGCCATTACCACTACACCACGGCCGCCCACAATGACCATGCGTCCTCCACTATGGGGACAAGGTGAATCTTGCTCCAATCAACATTTACGAGGTCATGCAGAAAAGCCTGATCATTAATTTTTTTAAGAAATTGCTTTTGGCAAATGCACCCAGAAGATTTAATTCTCTGGCCTTTGTGGGAACAGACAATAAACCAATGATCACCTAAGTCATTACAAAATACATCAGTAAGGTACATACAATATGCAGGGAATTTGTTAAACTCACATCTATCAAAGACGTTTTTGCGGATATTATGTTGAATGAGACATTAGCTGATAAAAATTTAGACAGTTGAATTGCTGGATAACAGAATCAGGAGGTTTTAACACATCCTGGTTTAGGTCTCCCAACAGCACAAATTCTGAACGAGTAAAGGATGCTAACACAAGGACAGCAGGGAGCAGGCTGGAGAAGAAGGAGGGTGATAGCAGCCTGCTACTGTTAAACAGACATTCTTGGAAAGCAGAACCTTTAAAATTAAAAGATCAAACTGGTTGGGAATTGATTTTTCCAGAACAACAAATGGTCCTTTACATGAATAGCAACCCCTCCAACCCTGGTCATCCTGTCTTGTCGGTACAGAATATAACCTAACAAATGTAAATTGGGATGGTAAATAGACCTGCACAGTAGGGGTGGGCGATAAGGCTTAAACATAATATTGTGATATTTCAGAGCACTCTGACCATAATGATTTAATTTTGCTTTAAAAGTGATTTTGAACTTCAAGCTGTGTTTAATCATGGGAAATCCGTTTACACCCGAACGCACCATCTGTGATGTCATGTGCAGAGTTGAGGCAGAGCTCTTGGCTTGTCACGGTATGAGCAGCTCACATAAAAGTAAGTCTGATACGGCATCAGATCTAAATTAGATCCTGCTGTTTCTTGTTCCATCACCCAAACTATTTTCTGCTTCCCAAAATGAAGACAAATAGCTTAAATCTTCACCTAGATTGCTAAATTAGTCAGGTTTTAAAATGTCTGCTATTGAAGAGACTGGAGCCCTCTGCCTCTCACTCTGCACATTACATCACAGATGGTGCGTTCAGGTGTAAACGGATTTCCCATGATTAAACACGGCTTGAAGTTCAAAATCACTTTTAAAGCAAAATTAAAGTGATTTATCATTTTGTTTGCAAAAATTAACATATTTAAATGATAATATATATATATTTTGAGCAATTTGATGAATAGTAGAAAAATCACGTCAGTGGATCTTTAAGTTTAATTTGTTTGGTGTGTTGCGCAGGCTTCAGTGAGTCGTGCGCTCCCCTTGGTCATCAAAGCCCTCCTCATATTAACACCCAGGTACATAAAATTCCCATACACCGCCGCAGAACAAGTACGAATTAAGACTGATTTTCATGCTATTGCTGGACTGCTGTGCCAAACACCATCGGAGCAATAGATTATTATATCTGATTCGAAATATAACCTGCAGAATGCTGGTGAAGATTCTCTGTAGATTGGTGAAGATTCTCTGATTCTCTGTATTGAACGCCTTTTTTGATAACCTGCAGAACGTGGTTGCGCGATGACCAGGAGGTGCGCGCATGACACATTTGTGCTGCAAAACATGTTGGCACGCGTCTGCGCAGCATGGCATTTACAGTATTGTCCATCCATCTCGCAGACTATGACCACCTCCTGTCCGTGCTGCGGCGAGACGTTTGTTTGAAGCCATTTTCAGATCAAACCATTTATTCTTGATTTCTGATACTGTACGACCCACGGGACACACAACATATGCACTACAATATTAATATGAAGTTAACTGTAGTTTCGAGACATTTTAAAATGCTTCTGTTCAAAAACACATCCGACACTTGCGGGGGGGGGGTGGGGGGTAGCGGTGCGCCACAGCTCTTCTGAATAAGTGAAACTATAATGTAACACAGTACACTAAAATTAAAGATATTTGACCATCCGACACTTGCGGGGGGTGGGGGGGTAGCCACAGCGCGACTGAGAGCAGATCTCCGAACGCGTGAAGTTCCTCCTTTTACTTCTTGAGTTTGAATGAATGGACACTTCCTGCTGTCAGAAGGCAGGAAACGTGGCCTTATATGGTGTTTTGAGGGGTGGGAATTATGTAAATTACCTTCCCGCGAGCACGCGCAGGTGAGTAGAACAGGTGGGATCCATCAACTTTAAAGCTCCACTGACATGTTCTTTTAACTTTTCAAAAAATGGCACAACATATATAAATATTAAGATAGACCTCTGACCGTTTTTGCTAAAATAATGTTCAATGAATGAAATTTCCTCTCAAAATATTTTAAATTTAGCGCCGTTTTTTTAGACCATAAATCCGGATTTTCCGGTCACGTGTCAGCATTACCGATTTGACGTCACGTCCGATACTGAACTCTGCTCAAACCGTACATTGAATGGACAAAAATATAAACGCATCCGTCGAATTTAGCCAATTAAAACTACATTTTAGCGATTTGGCTTCAGTTTGGGGAAAAAAAAGTTATTTTGAGTGATGCACAACGAACGGAAAGGTTTATATTCTCCGTGTTGCTTCTGTAAGAGTTATCACGATAGCTCTGCTGCCATCTGGTGCTCAATGTGAAACCTCCCTTGAAAAAAAAAAGCAAAACGGAGAATATAAACCTTTCCGTTCGTTGTGCATCACTCAAAATAACTTTTTTTTCCCCAAACTGAAGCCAAATCGCTAAAATGTAGTTTTAATTGGCTAAATTCGACGGATGCGTTTATATTTTTGTCCATTCAATGTACGGTTTGAGCAGAGTTCAGTATCGGACGTGACGTCAAATCGGTAATGCTGACACGTGACCGGAAAATCCGGATTTATGGTCTAAAAAAACGGCGCTAAATTTAAAATATTTTGAGAGGAAATTTCATTCATTGAACATTATTTTAGCAAAAACGGTCAGAGGTCTATCTTAATATTTATATATGTTGTGCCATTTTTTGAAAAGTTAAAAGAACATGTCAGTGGAGCTTTAAGCAGCCCGTTTACACGCTTTTCCTGTGGATAGAAGAGTTTGTTGGATCTGACGTGGCATGTTCGTACGAACGCTTCGTACGAACAAAAGTAGGAGAAATTTAGGATAAAAATACGAACATTTTCGTGCATGAGGGCCATTGTTTCCGAGCAAAACCAATTAGCTACATCACTGTCAATAAAAACTTTCCTCACTGGTCTTGTTTAACAACCTACAATAAAAGGGCTGTGAGTTAAAGTTGAATTTTTTTTGGCACCACATCTGTAACAGGCTCCAGTTTGTATAGAGTTGAGTTTATTATTGGCACATCCCTTTTCCCAGTCTGCAAAAATCAGACAACACACAGTAAATGTCATGAAGAGATTCTGTTGACGACAGCTATGATTCATTTGATATATTCTTGAGTCAGAATTGTCCTTTTTAGTAATTATTTACTTTTTAATAGGTGGACATGTACTTGCAAAAGCTTCAGTTGTCAGATGAGGCTTTGATGGATTTGTCAGTGAGATTCCGGCGAGAGATGGACAAAGGCTTATGCAGAGACACCAATCCCACAGCTACTGTCAAGATGCTGCCCACATTTGTGCGTGCCACTCCTGATGGAACTGGTAAAGTATCTCTCTTTGAAACTCTTTAAATTGCTTTACATAACATAAGCTGAGTATTTAAAGGAGAAATGAAAAGTGTTTTTAAGCTAATAGTAGTCTAATGAAAAGCAAAAAATAATCTTGTTGAGAAATTTTCACAAGTCAAAAATTTCATCCTAACTCAAATTTAGCATTTGCAAAGTGAAAATCACATCCGGTGTTTTTGACACCCCTCACCCCGCCTGCTCTCGCTCCCAGGTATGACGTAGGTCGGGCCAC
>JBBPBX010012544.1:22222-40271 GCA_038048925.1 Garcialebias charrua
CTTCAACCAACTTTTTCCAACAATCAGATTAAACAATAATAATCTTCAACCAACAGTACAAAATGACTAACTCTTTCTAATTTTCTAACTAATACAATACACATTACGCTATTTCATATATATTTTTTAACACATTTGTTTTGATCATTTTCTTAAATGTAAACATTGACTTGGCATTTTTAACTACATTCTCCAAGCCATTCCATAATCTAATTCCCTGGATTGAGGTAGAACGTCCCTTCAAACTAGTTCTGAATTGTGGTTTTACAAACATCTCTGTCCCCTTAAGATTATAACAACTTTGTCTTTTAACAAAATGCATTTGGATATTTAAAGGTAATGCATTATTTTGAGCCCTATACATAACTGATAAAATATTATAGTCTACCAAATCATGGAACTTCAATAACTTCAGTTGATAAAATAATGTACTTGATGGATGACGGTAATGTTTTCTAGTGATAATTCTTACAGCTCTTTTCTGTAATACAAAAATAGGCTTTGTGATTGTTTTACACGCATTCCCCCAAACATCAATACAATAGATTAAGTTTGGAACAATGATTGTGTTATACAACCAATACAGAGCTTTATCATTTTCATTCATTCAACCTTTATTTATACAGGCTAGCCTCGTTGAGTCACGGGGATTCATTTACAAGAGGGACCTGTCTCACTCACACCAAACAACCATCCACTCTCACACTCACACCTAGGGTAAATTTAGAGTCACCAATCAGCCTAAAGGGCGAGATACACTCGAGCGTCCTCACGATACGCCTATACGCAGCGTACGTACGCTGTGGCAAAAGCGTAGCCCCGCGTAGCCCCTCAGGGCAAGTACGCGCAAAAGTATTTTTTTACTACGCATACGCGATGCGCATACGCGATGCGCGGTGTCTGACCTAAACTTCCCCGGCGCCGGACTGTTTTGTATGTTACACAAATTAAATAAATTCCTCTTTTTTATCGCTGATCGGGCCTTTTCTTTTGTTTTTTTGCCTAAAGTCAAGTAACCGCTTCTTCCTCCGTTCACTCGATGAATGAAATGAATGAATTCAGGTCCTACCTGGGTGCGCGATGTTTTATATATTCCCTGGTGGGCTGTGTGCTGCAGGAAAAGCACTCCCTGTTATTATTTTTATTTCTGAGAGAACTTTTTATAACATATATAGTAGAAACACCGCATCAGAACACCGCAGCGGTCTTCAGCGAGCTGCTCATGATAGGTTTCACTTTGAGCTGACTGAAATCTGTCAATCATTTCAGTAGGCGTGTCAAAGTGACCAATCAGCGAGCTCAGTTGAGTCCCTTCCGTGTGCTGCTGCTCATATTACAACAAGGAGAACGAGAGCGTTTGAAAGCTGATAGTTTCTTGAAGTATAGCAGCAAAAACATACGCACAAAATATGCGCGTATACGCGCGTATACGGAGTCTGCTTCAGTGTATCTCGGCCTTAACAAGCACGTTTTTTGGTCTGTGGGAGGAAACCGGAGTACCCGGAGGAAACCCACGCATGCACGGGGAGAACATGCAAACTCCACCCAGAAAGGCCCCGGACCGGGATTTGAACCAGCAACCTTCTCGCTGAGAGGCAGCAGCTCTACCAGTTGTGCCACCGTGCTGCCCATAATAGGTCAATAGGTCTCTGACTTTGTACAGTTCTGCAATCGATTTAGCTATTTTTATTCTTACAGATTTTATGTGTTGTTTCCATGTCAGTTTGTCATCAATGATAACACCCAAAAACTTCACCTCATTCACTCTACAAATCTCAACATCCTCAATTTTGAGTGGAACATCAACTCTTTTTATTACCGAATACTGTATCATGTAATTACCGTATTTTCCGGTGTATAGGTCGCACCTTTTTATGGTTTTTTCAAGGCCTGCGACCTATACACAGGTGCGACCTATATATGGCTTGTTATCACTTTCGGTGAAACAAATTTTTAAATCCAGCTCATTTCACAATTACGTTCATTTATTAAGGAAAAGTTCAGCTCAGACATATATTTGCTATAATTTTTATCAAACAAATAATTGTTTTTAAGTGTTAATCTTCTTAAAAGCCTTGCTGTGCGCTCCTGTGGCAGACATTTGCAGCAGAGCTAAACGTAGGTGCGACCTATACACCAGTGCGACCTATCTAGGGATTTTTCCAATCTATTGGTGATAATTGGACAATGCGACCTATACACAGGTGCGACCTATACACCAGAAAATACTGTATTTTTTCTAGATTTAATGATAATTTATTTATTTTAAACCAAGTTTGTATCTTGACAAATTCTGTCTTTATCAATTCCAACATTTGTTCTATATCTTCACCTAAACAGAAAAAAAGTGGTATCATCAGCAAAAAGTACACATTTAAGGAGTCCTGATCTGGAAGTTTCTTGTTCATTAAGCCCCTTAATGCTGACTTTGAATAATTTATTCATAAAAAGCAACAATGACTGGGCTTAAAACAGCAATGATTCTACTCTGAACAAATATGTCAAATAACCAAATTTTAAATTGTCTTTCTGTGGAAAAATACCAAAGGTGACTCACTTTAATTTTGTATTTTTGCACAAACAAGGTGAGTCCCAAAGAGCTGTGAGAAGTTCTTGTGCTGATCTTCCTCTGATTTTTATCCTCAAAAGGTGTCCCAATTGAGTTTGTTGATTCCTATAAATATCTGGGTATCCTGGTCGATTCACATCTCTCTTTTAAACTCCACGTGGAAAACCTAGTGAAGAAACTGAAAGTTAAACTGGGTTTCTTTTTCAGAAACAGATCATGTCTAACACTGAATGTTAGGAAACGCCTTGTATCTGTGACTTTCCTTCCCTCCATTGATTACGGTGACATTCTCTACATGAATGCTCCTACAAGCACCCTGCGGATGTTGGATGTTGTCTATCATGGTGCACTAAGATTCATAACTGGCTGTGATTATCGTACCCACCACTGCACCCTGTATTCACTGGTTAACTGGACATCATTAACCTCACGCAGACTCTTCCACTGGTACATTTTCATCTTTAAATCACTTCTTGGTCTGCTGCCCTCATACATCTCCTCCTACATGTCTTTGCGTGAGTGCAGCTACAGAGTGCGCTCTCAGGACATGATTACCTGCAGTGTTCCGTCAGTGTAGTGCTGGGCGATATGGAAAAAAATCATATATCACGATATGGACTTTTTTATATCACAATAACGATATATATCACGATATATACAACACGATGTGTGTGTACAGGAAAAATTTGGACCAAAGTAGAAAAGGAGTTTCTACTTTGGTCCAAATTTTTCCTGCAGGTGGCGGTAAAACAACGGCTGCTAATAAAACCCACGAAGAAGAAATCCGCTCTGGAAGCTGGAGTAAACAAGGCAAGAAACGGAAAAGAGAAAACGTTGCGTTTGATTCCGGTTCTGTTGTGTCTCTGGTCTGTTTTGTATTGGTTAACTGGACCCGAGTTCGGACTCGGTTGGACTCTGGGTTTGTGTCCTCTGGACTCATTTTGTCTCCGAGTTTCAGCGGAGCGAAATAATGGAAGCTAACAAGGTTAGCTTCCCCCTCTTTTTGGCAAAAGTTCTTCTTCTTGGGCTGCCTGTGCAGCTGTTTCTCCTTGTTGTGACACCGGCTGAGATGCTACTTCATGCCCCTGCGTCTCCATTGCTCTCGAGTTTAACAACGTAAAGCATGTGTCGCAAACCCGCGTGTGCGTCAAACATAAAGCAGCGCTGTCATGTCGCAAAACCACAATATGAAGCTTCTTTGCGACAGTTATTTATTTATTCTTATTTATCACGATAGAAGGAAAGTAGCACAATAGACACATTTCTATCGTCCCCACGATATATATCGTCATATCGCCCAGCACTACGTCAGCGAGGACTGAACTTGGAAAAAGGGCCTTCTCCTATTCTGCTCCTGCTTCCTGGAATATCTTACAAAAAGATCTGAAGCTCTCGGCCCTGACCTCTCTAAATGGTTTTCAGAATCTGTTGGAATCCTGGCAAAAACCAATGCAGACATGTTCCTGTTTTTGATTTTATACATCTACCTTATAATGTTTTGCTAGTTTTTGATACTTTGTTAAAAAAATGTATTTCTCTCTTTTGTTTTTCTATCGTCTATTGTTAAAGGAAATTCTGCCATTGCTGTTCATCATTCTTTAGTTTTTAGCAGGTCGCTTTTGTAAATGAGTCCATGAGGCTCAATGAGATTTACCTGACTAAATAAAGGTTGAATGAATGATTCCTCCTCCAGGGCTGCAATCAACTCCTTGGACTTGTGATTGTTCTCACTGCTGTCTCTGTTCACTCATTTAGACGTTCCAAGCTCTGAGGAAAACAGAGCTCCTGTTGTTTGGTTGTAAAAAGTGGAAGACAGGTTCCTCATTTAGACTTTAGGGCTTAATCCTGACATTGTTAAAGAAAAAAAATATGCATGCCCTTTAAAATCACATAACTCTTTACTGCTGTGTTCCAACACAGTTCACACTGATGGTGATGAGCTTTCACAGTACCAGTGCCACAGATGCTGCTGCTGCACTTGTTATCACTTCTAGTCATATGCTGTCAGTTGCTTCTATTTGTAGAAGTCAGCAAGGCCTTCATTACACTGCTGCTTATTTTTTAGTAACAAGGTTGAGCCAGGTCCTCTGGACAGATTCTTTGTTATTGAGCATGCATCAGGACATTTAGTATAGATGCTTTAATCGTCTCAGTCAGCTTTACCATGAAATTACAAAATTAAAGAGCAAACTTTAGGTGATGTTTAATTCTTTTAAAAGTTAGGACAGAATGCTCAAGGGGTTGAAAGCAATTGTTCTAGTACATAAAGTAAAATCAAGTATATCCCAGAGTCAAATCTGTCTGACGGGTGAAGCTTGGACCAAACTGGGTCATGGAACAGGAAAATGATCCCTAACACAGAAACAAATCTATACCAGAATTACCTAATAAAAGGTTGTGGTGGGACCTTAAGAAAGCTGCTCAGAAACTGTCTGCAAACCTTAATAAACTGAAGCACCATTATTAAGAAGAGTGGGCCAGTATTCATCCATAACAATACAAGAGATTGACAAAATTCAGGCATTGGCCGAGTTCCCACCCCTAATTGCAACTAAAGGATCAATTCAAGTTTATTCATATAGCACTAAGTCACACAGAAGTGATCTCAGGGCAATCTACAAAAACATTCATATACATAAAAAGACAATTAGTAATGTTAGTTATCTAAGGAAGGAAGCCAGAAGATTGTGTTGAGTCTTCATTCCGTTGCAATCTCAATCCTTCCAGCCATCCATTATCTTTTACCCGCTTTTTCCATTTTGGTTCACGGGGGTCGCCGGTGCCCATGTCCAGCAATCACTGTGCGAGGGGCGGGGTACACCCTGGACAGGTCTCCAGTCCATCACAGGGAGTAGATATCTCCCATCCTAGGCAAGCACAAAGGCAACAATGGAAAGGAAAAACTCCCTTTTAACGGGAAGAAACCTCCAACAGAACCAGGCTCAGGACAAGCGTTGATCTGCTTCGACCGGCTGGGTTCGAGAGGACAGGAAGGAGGAACGGGCGCAGAATGGCTGGTCCAGAATGGAGGCGAGCAGGTCTTTCTCTACCATACCATACCAATTTATTTATAGAGCACTTAAACAGACACAAGGCCAACCAAAGTGCTGTACAATAGAAACAAACAAGCATAGCAGACAGGAAAACCTAAAATAAAAAATATAGATACAAATAGCAACAGAAACTAACTAAAATGGCGAACAATGTATACATGTAGTACAGAGAGGATCAAAACAAATCACACCGTGTTAAAGGCAAGAGAATAGAAGTGGGTTTTCAAGCGAGACTTTAAGACTGTGAGAGTGGGAGCCTGCCTGACACTCGGTGGCCACTCATTCCACAGTCTTGGACCTGCAACAGAGAAAGCCCTGTCACCTCTGAGCTCACGGCGAGTATCTGGGATTGAGAGAAGCATCAGGTCTGCTGACCTCAGAGAGCGTCGTGGGACATATAGCTACAGAAGGTCAGTGAGATAGGGGGGAGCGGAACTGTTCAGAGATTTAAAAACATACATGAGTATTTTAAAATGTATCCAAAGGTGAATGGGTAGCCAGTGTAGGGAGGCCAAAACTGGTGTGATGTACTCTTTATGGCCTGTACTAGTTAAGAATCGGGCTGCAGCATTTTGGACCAGCTGTAGCTGTGCAATGGAGGACTGACTGATTTCGAACAGAAGTGAATTGCAGTAATCGAGCCTCGATGTTATGAAAGCATGGATTACTGTCTCCAGGTTCTTTTTGGATAGTATGGGCTAAAAAAGCAGGATTTAACAATCATGTTTACGTGACTGTTAAGTTTCAGGGAAGGGTCCATTATCACCCCCAGATTAGTGACCCTTTGTTTCTCTAGCGGGGTCAGAGATAAGGTCAATGTCGTGGTTCGAGAATGAGCCGTTGGGATGGAACAACATGACTTCAGACTTCGTCTCGTTGAAACTTAAGAAGTTTGAGGCCATCCAATCATGGATGTCGGCAAGGAAGTCAAGAAGAGGTTGAATGGAGCGTGAGCCTCTGTGCCTCAGGGGGAAGTAAATTTGACAATCATCGGCGTAGAAATGAAAGGCTATTTTGTGTTTGTGGAAAATAGCACCTAGTGGAAGCAGGTGTAATGAAAAGAGAAAGGGACCGAGGATGGACCCCTGCGGTACCCACCACTGAAGCGCTGTAGATGCTGAACTGAAATCGTTGATATTGACACAAAAGGTTCTGTCTGAGAGGTAGGACTCAAACCATTTGAGGGTAGACCCTGTGATGCGCACCCACTGCTCCAGCTCTTTTCTAGGAGAAAAGACAAGAAAAACATATGTTAAGATAGAAAGAATTACAAATACAAACTATTCATTTGTAACTTCATTTGAAGAAATGTGGTCACTTTGTCCTCCAGTAGTCTAAAAGTCTAAAGCAGCATAACTAGGGGATAGCTCAGGAAACCAAGCCAACCCTACCTATAGCATTTATCAAAAAGGAAAGACTGGAGCCCAGTCTTAAAACTGGACAATGTGTCAACCTCATGGACAGAAACTAGAAGTTGGTTCCACAAGAGAGGAGCCTGATAACTGAAAGATCTTCCTCTCATTCTGCTTTTGGAAACTCTAGGAACCACAAGTAAACATGCAGTCTGAGATCGAAGTGTTCCATTAGGAAAATATGGAACAATAGGAATCCTGGGGTAAACTTAGTTTTTCACACATTTATTTTCTATTTTTAATTGGTTTTTTTATTATTAAATAATCATAGTAGAATCTGTGTTTTTTTAACTAAAGCCCCCAGTATACCTCTGCGTACGTCCATACGCAGAGGTATGCATATACTACACAAAGGTACAAGCGTACCCCCGCACGGCATGTACGCGCGACGCTCAAATTTTACAACCGCGTACGCAAACGCTGTGTCGCACAATAAACTGCCCGGCGCCGGACTGTTTCGTATGTGACACCAATGTATTAAATTCCCCTTCTTCATCCTTGATCTGGCCTCTTTTTTTTATTTTGCCAAAAGGCAAGTGATCGCTTCCTCCTCCGTTGACTCCATGACTGAAATGATGAGAAATTAACAAATTTGTCACGAGCGAATTAAACCCAGGTCTAGCGTGGCTACGGGAAGTTCTGGAGATTTCCTGGTGTGCTGGTCTGATGTGTGGGCTGCAGGACCAGCACTCACGTTTTTATTTTTTTATTTTTAAAACGTTTTATTAACAACATATAAACAGAATACCGTTGCGGCTGGAGCTGCCAGCTCTTGCCTTTTTTTTTTTCTTTCACAACCACAATTCAGTAGGCGTGTCAGCAAATGACTTATCAGCGACCTCATTTTGTCCCAAACGCTCCTTGTCTGGAGCTGCGCTGCAGCTGCTCAAATGACGTCAAGAATTTGCCGCGAAAACCCGAGAATGTACGCGAAAACGTATGCTGGACTCTGGGGCTGAACTCTTCGCGTACAGTACGCGCGTACGGACACACGTACGGATGTACGCAGAGGTATACTGGGACTTAAGTTTAAATAATTTTAAAACCGGTTAAGAACCAGATTATATAATCACTATACAGTACATAGAGTGTATATACAGTGTATATACAGTGTGTATATATATATATATGTATATATATGCATGTATATATGTATATATATGCATGTATATATGTATATATATGTATGTATATATGTGTATATATATGTATGTATATATGTATATATATATGTATGTGTATATATATGTATGTGTATTAGGGGTGTAACGATACACAAAACTCTCGAGACGAGACGAGACAAATTACAGAGTTCGCGAGAACGAGACGAGATTTTAATATTAGTTCAAGAAAACTTCAAAGATCGGTTTTATGCCGCAAAAAGGCTTTTATTCTGTTTTAACATGTATTACAAACTCAACTGATGTCTTCATTTTACTGATTGAATCTCCTTAGACCTTAGAACGTTCAACTTTGTTTAAAAAAAATAGATATTCACGCAGGACTTTCCAAAAATTGAACATAAATATCCGCATCAGCACTGAATCTGCAGCCGTCACTCACCAGTGTTGCCAGATTGGGCGGTTCACCGCGATTTTCCTTCTGACTTTTGCGGGTAAAGAGTGCTTTGGGTGGGTGGGACTCTATCTGGCAACGCCGGTCACACCGGTGTTTACACAAGTGTGTCTTTACATTCGGGGCAGCGTCGGCAGCGCCGGGACCCTCCATCAATGTAGAGGCGTCTGCGGCACCGGGACCCTCCATCAGTAGTTGGGGCGTCTTCTATAGCAACTTCATCCGGCGAAGCCATGCTGTCCGTGACGCTGACTTGCTAGGGGCTCTGCTAGCGCTAGCATTAGCGACTCGCGAGACAACGTTACCTCTCAACGAGAGATATCGCGGGAGTTTAATATCGCTAGATCTCGTACAACGAGATCTCGTTACACCCCTAATGTATATGTATATATGTATATATATGTATGTATATATGTATATGTATATATATATGTATATATATATATATATATATGTATATATATATATATGTATATGTATATATATATGTATATGTATATATATATATATGTATATGTATANCGGCGCCGCGCCAAGATTCCGGACTCATCTCAGAGCAGGGTCCAGGCCGGCTGGCCCCGAACCGTGGGGAGGAGGCTGGACTGAGTTTGAGGAAGTGGCTGCCGCGAGGGAGCAAACACCGAAGGACTTTACAAGATTAACATGGTAAAAACAATTATTTGTATTTAAAATTATAGCAAACATGTGTCTTAAGCCGAACTATTCCTTAATAAATTCACGTTGTTGTCAAAACGGCAGGATTTAAAAAAGTAGTTTCGCCATGTGCACGCGCGCCCCCGCGCGCGCACGTGAGCCGTCTTTATTTCTATAATGTAGCTAAATAAACGCTTTAAAAAATATATTTCATAGCTGACGTTATATCAAGAGGGTGCTTGAGCTTAACAGTTCCTTAATAATTTCACGTTGTGGTCAAATCAGCTGGATTTAACAAAGTAGGTCGACACGTGCACATCACATGCACGCGCGGGTGGGGTCGATCGGCGTTCTTTCTTTTAAATGTAGCTAAATAAAAGCTTAAAAAATATATTTCATAGCTGGCTTTATACCACGAGGGTTCCTCAGGTTAACAAGTCCTTAATAATGTCACGTTGTGGTCAAATCTGCTGGATTTAAATTGATTTGTTTTGACTAATTCCAAACCTGTCACATGTGCTTCGAAAATAAATTATTAAAAAATCGAATTTTAATTCAAATAACTCCAACAGCTTACAGTATGTACATGAACATGTTGTGATTACATTTTGTTAGTTTGAAAAATATCTGCTTTGTGGTTTCTGAGATATAAGATATGTGTTAAATACTAGTAGAAAAAAAAGCTAGGTCGACACACTTATGTCTATAAAAAATCGAATTTTAATTCAAATAACTCCAACAGCTTACAGTATGTACATGAACATGTTGTGATTACATTTTGTTAGTTTGAAAAATATCTGCTTTGTGGTTTCTGAGATATAAGATATGTGTTAAATACTAGTAGAAAAAAAAAGCTAGGTCGACACACTTATGTCTATAAAAAAATCGAATTTTAATTCAAATAACTCCAACAGCTTACAGTATGCACATAAACATGTTGTGATTACACTGTGTTGGTTTGAAAAATATCTGCTTTGTGGTTTCTGAGATATTTGATATATGTATATATATCTTACATATATCTTATAAAATATATCTACATATAAAACAGTTTCTAGACTGAATTACCGGTAACCATGTTTTTCTTTTTTTTACAGTTAAGACGAAGAAGTCAACACCAGAATTTATCAACTTGTGTCTTCTGGAGGAAGCCCATGAGACAACAGGAAAAAAATCATTTAGGTGGATGCAGTATTTATTTTTGTGCTTTTTTCACTTCTTAGTTTTCATAATAAACATTTTATTTCTTAAGTGGTGTCATTGAACAATAATTTCCTAAACATATTTTACAATGTTAAGTGTGTACAGTACAGGTAGTCCCCGATTTACGAGCGAGATCCGTTACAACGAGGCGCTCGTAAACCGGAAATCTCGTAATTTGGAACGGTTGCCATGTCTCTCGTAAGTCCGAAATTTCGCTCGTAAATTGGAACGGTTTCGCTAGCGCGACTACAAACACTCTATTTTCATCAAAAAACTGCTTATGAGTGCATAAAAATGATCGGAAACGTGTGTCCATATGTTTATCTAACTAACTGTGGTGAAAAAACACATGAAAACTCAGTATTTTTTGCGTTTTTTCCAAAAATTCGCCAGCTCGTAAGTCTGGAACCTCGTAGATCAGAGCGCTCGTAATTCGGGGACTACCTGTATAGTGTTTGTTTAAAAACATACTGGAAGTTAAGAATATTTTCCATTTGCATTTGACCTTTAAAGAATCATAAGAAAAAGATTATTAGATTTGAACAGCCATCCATCCATCCATCCATCCTTCCTGATGTCGTGTCATGAGTAGTGCAGCAGCTTTTGCCAGGATGCACAGATGTCAACATGAACCCATCCATCCATCCATCCTGATGTCGGGTTGTGGGTGCAGCAGCTTTTCCAAGGATGCACAGATGTCAACATGAACCCATCCATCCATCCTGATGTCGGGTTGTGGGTGCAGCAGCTTTTCCAAGGATGCACAGACGTCGCCATCAACCCCGATGAAGCTGTTCTTGGATGCCCAAACGAGTTTCCTGATCAACAAACATTTAATTATTAATACTTTGTTTTTACGTTTAAAGAAACATGCTTTTAATGTTTATGGGACAGTTTAAACCAAATTATCCATTTGCATTTGACTTTGAATTATCCCTGACAAAATATTACCGTTTAAATTTAATGAAATACAAACATTTAATATTACAGGGCCAATTGAAACCTAATTAATTCCTAATCTGTACCTTACTGTAAAAATAGTTTAACTGATTACAGGGCAGTGCGATCAATGTGTTAAGCAATGTTAACAGGAACCTTGTACATATATGAGAATAATCTTTATTATAAAGAAAGAAAATGGAAAACACAGGGGTTTAAAACAAGCTGAAAAGGCAATAAAAGTAAGATCAGAGCATTAAATAGCTCAAGGGACATTACCGCCAACAGGTGGTGAGACAAGGTCCTGCAGGGTGTTCTTCTTCTAATGTTTAGTGGTGGCTAGTAAATAGCTTGAGGTAACACTACCGCCACCACGTGGTAGGACGAGTGAGATTCTACACCCCGCCCACAGAAGGGCTGCAGTAGTGAATGGAGACAAAACCGTACATGTGAGCCGATCCTAACTGGAACAGACCGGACCAGACTGAGCCGCTCTGGGCCGGTAAGTGGAAAAGGGGCATAATTCGACACTCGAGGCATGGTGAACGAGGACGAGATCTCGATTTCAGCCTCAGGTGAATTTTCCGCGGATGACGCCGACGTTGAATACGAGGAACAGGGAGAAGACCTTTCCCGTATCCCGGCGCCTGTGCTCCCGGAGACTGACTTTTCCATCCCTGCTCTGTTCGACTTGTGTCACAGAGCAGCGGACCCGCTGCAGATCCCAGGCCGGAGCCTCTACCTCGTCAACAGGTCACGAGGTTGGCAGGGAATTATTTTTATTCGAAGCAGCAGGCCGCCAAGAGGAAAAGGATGCCAATCTTTCCGGATTTCCTCACAGAGCTGACTCGCACCTGGTCTCAGCCCAGAGCTCCCATGTTGCTGCCGCTCTCACAGTTCCTCGACATGGATGGGATGGATGAAGCGGGTATAGCCAATGTGCCTCAAATGGAGGACACGCTGGCGTCTCATCTGGCTCCCAAGTCATCCGGGACAAAACCAACTCTCCCCAACAAAGCCTGTCGAGCCTCGGCTTCTCTGCTTAAGAAATGCTACAGAGCTCAGGGCCTCGCGGCACGCGCAATGAACGTGTCCGTCATGATGCAAGCGTACCTGGCTGAAAAACTGCAAGAGCTCCAGGAAACGACAGACAAGCAAGCTGCCGCCGACCTGCTGGATGAAACCCGCAGGGCAACAGACTTTGTGCTCCGCATGATTGGGACAGCAGCTGTTGCACAAGGCAGAAGCATAGCTGAGGTGGTCATCGCACAACGCCATCTGTGGATGACCCTAACTGACCTCCCGGAGGGACAAAGAATTCATTTTCTCCACCATTCGATAGAACCGACGGGACTGTTTGGAAAAGCTCTGGATCGAATTCAAACCAGGCTGGACATGGGCGTAGCCAGAATTTTGTGGGGGGCGGTTCGTTTTAAAGGAGAAGTTGACAATGTATACTAATGTGCCTGGATAGCTCAATGGATAAAGCGTTTGCCTTCGGTCCCAAAGCTCATGAGTTCAAGTCCCGCATGGTACAATGTTTTTTTTTTTTTTTTATTCATTCCAGATTAAAAAAGCACAAGAAAACTATTTACAAAACGGCAAGAAATAAAACAATGCATTAAATGAAAGGAATCAGACGAAGAAAATAATCTTATCTGCCCCTTCTCAAACTATTTTTTTTTCAAACACTCTTTTATTGGATAAAAAAAGAAGAATGTGTTAACCACAGCCTGTGGTTAACACATTCTTCTTTCTTCACAGGCATATTAACTACTTTTTTTATCCAATAAAAGACAAATGTAAAATTAGTTGTTTGAATCGAGTGTTTGAAAAAAAAATAGTTTGAGAAGGGGCAGATAAGATTATTTTCTTCGTCTGATTCCTTTCATTTAATGCATTGTTTTATTCCTTGCTGTTTTGTAAATAGTTTTCTTGTGCTTTTTTAATTTGGAATGAATAAAAAAAAAAAAAACGTTGTACCATGCGGGACTTGATCCCACGAGCTTTGGGACTGAAGGCAGACGCTTTATCCATTGGCTATCCAGCCACATTAGTTTAGCATTGTCAACTTCTCCTTTAAAAGTGGGCGGTTCGTTCGAACCCCCCTTGCCTACGCGCATGCTGGACCAGACTGAGGCGCAAACAGGCTGAGGCTCTCCAGCCTCGACACCACTCAGCCACACGTGCCCCACCGCAAAAGCGGCCGGCATACGAGGCCGAGCACCGGCCGAGACCACCGCCGGGCCTACCTCGGACCGAACACGCCTGGAGTAAAAACAGATTTGTTCCCCGCCAGGCGGTCCGACACAGAGCCTCCTCGGCGAATCGGGACACCAGACAGAAACGTGCCTGATGAACCAGGCCCACATCTTGACTTTACACGATCACCCGCCCACGCGGTACGAGAAATGATCTTTTCACGTCCAGACTTTGTTTGTAGCACGGTACAAAAAGCTGTTGACTTTGTCTCATGCACGAATCATGTCTTCTCTGCTGTGAGTGACATAAAGTCAAATATGTCGTTACACATAAGCACGATTAAAGTTCAAAAAACAGTCCCTCTCTGTTTCTTGACTCAAAAAAAACAAAAAAAACAACAAACAGAAAAGACGGTCCCGTCTATTCTTCCCGCCGATATAAAGGGCGGGGGCCATCATTCCCCCCTCCCTCGCGGCTCACGGGGTGTTAGCCTAATCAATAAACCCCAGCAGGGTGCCTCGGGTCTGTCTACAACAGACAGGCCCAGAGGCGCCTGCAAGCAGGCCCGTCAGTCCTCACAGAGACAGGTGAGGCGGGTCACATGTTCCAACCCCCGCTCCGTTGTAAACCACGGGGCTGGCAATACACAAATCAAACAAACCCGTGACACGTCCGTGCTCCAGGGGTGCGCGCCGACAGAATCTGATAACCCACCTTCCTGGCCACCTATTCAACGGATGCCAGTAAGTGACGGGGGGGTCACGGCAGAAACCCGTAGGCCAACACCAGTATCACACGTTCACAAAGACAGTTGTGATGAAACTGCAGCGTGTGTAAACACAGTGCAGAACAGAAGTGGCACCAGGGCTAAATCAGACTCCTCTTCCCTTTAATCGAAGAGGACTGAACTTTCTGTCACCAACCAATCTAAAGTCTGCTCAACACAAAGGACCGTCTCGATGTCCCCTTATCCTCAGTGGGCGACACGCCATGCTCAGGCAGTGATCCTGCAGTGTGTGACCGCACTCGCTGTACTGACTCAGCTCTGCTCTTAAATGACACCCCCCACTGGGTGAAACACAGCTCCCCGGGGTTCATCAGGCTCCAGGGCTCTGATGAGGCCGGAGACCAGTAAACCAGACCCAACCAGGAAACGGACTGGAGTCAGGAGATCTGCTCGTATACAAAACTTGCAACCCCTCCGAACCATGACTCCCAACAAAAATAGGAAAAACAGATATTATGTTCCGCTTTTGTCTAATAATGACAGCAGATTGCCTCTGCCTCCAAACACTCTCGATCAGAGTAGTATGGCGGTACATCTGTAGGAAAGCCCTCTCCCTAGCGTGGTTGGCCTTCAAGGGACAGCAAAAATCAGGGCCCTTGAGGGAGAGCTGGTTCTACGACCTGCTCCTCTCCAGGGACCCTCCACGTCACCAGAAGGAACAGTCTTGCCACTTAGGCTGAGAACTGTGGCTAATTTTAGCTTGGTGGCTGAGAGGAACAAACTGGTGGCCTCAGGCTTGCCCGAGAACGTGGTAAAAACCATTCAAAACGCACGAGCTATGTCAACACAGTCTCTCTACGCCCGGAAATGGCGTATTTTTGAAGCTTGGTGCACGGAAAGAAATATTATTTCTTATTCATGTGACTTGGCCCAGCTCCTCACCTTTCTTCAGGACCTGCTGGAGAAAGGTTGTTCTTTCTTAACCATTAAGTTGTTTTTATCAGCTATTTCAGCTTGTCACGAGGGCTGGGGGAGCAGGACACCTGGCGCGCACCTGCTCATAATAAGATTTATGAAGGGCGTGCTAAGGAAGAGACCCCCCAGCAGGATCTTGACCCCTGGATGGGATCTTACTCTGGTCTTGGGGGCTCTCTGTGACCCCCCATTTGAACCACTGAGATATAAGTGGAGATATACTGTAAGTGATTATAAGATAGATTTATTATCTTATACAACCTCTCTACTCCTGGCTCTTTGTTCGGCGAAACGTGTGGGTGACCTCCATGCTTGTCCGTACATCCAATGTGTACCAGGTTTGCCCCTGACGGGTCAAAGGTCACCCTAAGGCCTAATCCTGCGTGTATCCCCAAGGTCCTGACTTTGAACCCCAGAAGTCTGGACTTTGATCTCTATTCTTTTCCACCTGCTCCTGTCCTCACTCAGGAACAGAAAAGGCTGAAGGCTCTCTGCCCTGTGAGAGCTTTAAGCGCTTACATGCAGAGAACAGCTGAATGGAGAAAAACAAATCAACTGTTTGTGTGCTTTGCTGCACCAGCTACGGGAAAGGCCCTATCAAAGCAGCGCCTCTCACACTGGG
This sequence comes from Garcialebias charrua, assembly GCA_038048925.1. Lineage (NCBI taxonomy): Eukaryota > Metazoa > Chordata > Actinopteri > Cyprinodontiformes > Rivulidae > Garcialebias > Garcialebias charrua. The sequence goes on from JBBPBX010012544.1 coordinate 38,154, forward strand.
TGACTGAGGCCATAAAAAGGGCGTACAGTAGCAAAGGTCAACAGGTGCCCTCTGGAGTGCACGCTCACTCCACTCGGGGCTTGGCCACCTCGTGGTCACTGTTCAAGGGTGTACCAGTTGCAGACATCTGTGCTGCTGTGAACTGGAGCTCAATGAACACGTTTGCAAAGCATTACAGTTTGGATGTTACTGCGTGTGATGTCACTCAGGCTGTCCTTTCTAACACTCAGTAGAAAGCAGCCTTGGGATGCCTGCTGAATAAAGGCGGACATTCACACTAGCATGCATTTTACTGAGCATTTCAAGGGCGTGATTGAATTACGTTCCCATAGCATTTATGTTGCACCGAGTGGCATGACTGATAAGGGAACTGAAAGTTATGCACCATAACTCATGTTCCCTGAAGGAAGGGAACGAGGTGCAACATACCTGGCCCTTTCAATGCTGAAAGCTTGGTGAAGTGCATTTTGGAGATTGATGGATGGGCATCAGCGCCTTAAAGGACAACACCCACCATGACAGTAACAATTCACCATATAGGACAATTACTGTAATTTAATATTATGTCTATTTTCATTTTTGCATTTGGGCCAGGCGAGGGTTAAAAAAAAAAAAAAAAAAAAAACACTCCCGAATGAATCCGGAAACCTGGCCGAAGAGTCCCGAAGTGTCATGTGACTTTTGTTACATCTCCACCCAGAAGGCAGAAGGCAGGAGTGAGTTTCCATGGAGGTTTATGAGAGAGAGTGGGAGTTAAAACTGCATATTTCCTGGTGCATTTGTGTGTACATATGGACCAGCGCTCTGATTTTATTTATTATTTATTTTATAACACCGCTGCGGACCGTTGCTGCTCTCACCCATTCTGCCCAGAGGAGCGAGCCGCGCGCGTCTCTGGCTCCTCGTTCCGCTGGTCACCTTTGAAGTTCCGAATTCGTGCCGGTGTAATTTGCTCCCTCGAGTGTATGTATTTGCTCTCGTCAGCCTTGTTGCGGGGAGCACGGGGGAGCACGCGCGCAGAGCTCCGCTGCGCGGCTGCCTTTCTGTACTCCCGACCTGTCTGGTCACGGGGGGAGAGAATAAAAAGCCGATGCGGAAATGAATGAATTTGTCGCGATCAAACGAATTAAACTAGTATGTCTACGTGGATGCTCGCTCAGAATATGATAGACATGAGTGAGCGACAGCAGGATTAATCAACAGGCAGCTTTAGGGAATATTTAAAAATGCTTCGCTTTTTCTTTTCCTCGCTCGCCTGTAACTCCAAGGCGTCACTTTAGTGACGTGAATGCCCATATATGGAGAGGAGCAGATTTTTCCTGGAGCTTCTGCTAAAATCTGCTATAAATCATGAAATAACACATTTAGCGTTATTTCTCTACAATATAAATAAACGCTCCTGTATTATTTTTAAATAAACTAATAAATATTAATGGCGATGCAATTTGAAAACCTGGTGGGTGTTGGACTTTAAGTACTCAGTGTAGCATCCCGGTTGAAAAGATTGGTCTCTCAAACTGATGGTTCACAATTCCTTTAATTTACTGCCTTGCATGTGAACACACCGTAAGAGCTACAAAAATTAAAAAATAAAAATAACATCAGTAACTCAAAACAGTATGTTGCCTTTCACCTTACATGTACAATAAAATAAAATAAACCATACCATGTTGTGACCTTTTGTGAATTTTACATAACATAAAACATTAAAACTTGTAACCTTTTGTATTACTAAACATGACTAAATTACTAAATGACATGAACACCTTCTGGTGGGCAAAACCGTTGCCCTTAGTAACAACCAGTAGACAATACTCCGTGAAATATAATTAATTACAGTATATACATTTATACAACAAAACTCCAACACCAACCTTGTTCCCTCATCAACCAGGTGCTAATCGTTTGCAGCTTAACATAACAACTTATATTTCTTTTAACAGCGGAGCACTCCTCCTCTCTGGACGTTGCGGTTCGCACCTCTTCTGTACAGTTTGTGACACCTTGTCATTCTGTGACTTTCAAAATAAAAGCATTAGTTGCATCATTGATGCAACAGAATAGTGAACACTTATTAAACAATGACAAATAAATATTAGGTCATTTACACTCCCACCA
>JBBPBX010012544.1:42078-53872 GCA_038048925.1 Garcialebias charrua
TTTTCTCTCGGGCTTTGTTTTCACTAGGGAACAGTTACACGCCTGCACATACAACAGACATAACACTGGATGATTGACATACAGAGCTGATAGATTGTTGACAGAAAGGAGGGTCACGTGGTAGTGTAGGTGGTTCCAGGGCGGTCCTGAAGCAGTCCAAGGAGGTTCCAGGGTCCAAGGAGGCGGTGACGACATCCAGGGTTTTATAACCGTGGCCCTGCCTTTGAAGATGTGTGTGTTGGACTGTGCTTGGAGTCAGGTCTGTTGTTGCTGTAAGGTTTATTCTTATTATGTACAATAAACCTGCATAAAATTTGCACATTCGTTTCAGAACTTCCTTCAACCTTTTGAATTCGCAACATTAGCTTCTGATTAACCTTTTGATATTTTTAAATAACCTTTGATACTTTACCCTTTAGTTATCTGTTTGTCACTTCTACCTAACTTTTTTATTACTTACAGCTTTCAGTTAACCTGTTGCTGCTTTCAGCTCGCATTTTGCTTGTTTTAGGCAGTCGTACATATAGCTTCCTGCTGACCGTTTGTTTCGAGTAGCTTTTATTTAGCATTTTACCTTTTTAGCTTTAACTAATGTTCTACCTTTTTTTTGCTTTTGTTCTACTTTTTTAGTTTAGAACCAGTTTTACTTTTTTTAGCTAGTGATTTGCTCATTTTACGTTTACGTTACTTTTTAATCACCATTTATTTTTAGCTTCTAGCCTTTTGCTACTTTTAGCTAAACTTTTACCATCACCATAGAAATTTGTTTGCTGCTTCTGTTGAGACTTTTATTGCTTTTAGCCTTAAGCTGACCTGTTGCTTCAGCTGTCATTTTGCTCTTATTGAGGGGCGTCCGTGGCACAGTGGTAATGGCAGTCGACCCCCGATCGGAAGGTTGGAGGTTCAAATCCCGATTTCCCACACCATGTGTCGTTGCGTCCCTGGGCAAGACGCTTAACCCCGAGTTGCTCCCGGTAGGACTGGAAAGCGCCTTGCATGGCAGACTACCGCTATCGGTGTATGAATGTGTGAATGGGTGGATGGCTGGCTGGTACTGTGAAACGCTTTGGGGCCCCTCATAGGGGGCTGGAAAGCGCTATATAAGTAAGCTCCATTTGACAGCCTTGTGCTATTGGCTTTTGCCTTTTATTATTATTTTTTGTTGCACATATTCTTCATCTTTTGGGAATTTTTTTTGCCAGTGTTCTGCTTTTTAGTTTTGAACCAGTTCTGCTTTTTAGCTAGTGTTTTGCTCATTTTAGCCTTTTACTTTCTTAACCACTACATTTAGCCAGCTGTTTTTTTTATTATTAGACATTTGCCACTTTTATAGTTATTTATTTGCTGCTTCTGTTGAGACTTTGATGACACCTTTAGCTGCCATGTTGCTGCTTCAGCTAGAATTGGCTTGTTTTAGCTTCTAACCTTTTGCTACTTTTTTAAAATTTATTTAGCGTGTGCGGTTGTTTTTTTTTAGCTTTCGTTATTTATAGTGTGTTGCTTCTTTTATTTTTATTTTTTATTTAATCAGTGAGTCATGAAAACTCATTTTCAAGAGAGACCTGTTTTTGGGAGCAGAGGGTGGAGGCAGGTGTGGGTGCTTCACTCCCATGTTGATGTCAGTCTGGGGAGTTGGACCTGCGACTTTTCCGACCACAGGCCCATCTTTAACCTCCGCTCCACCACTCCCAGGTGCTCATCTGATTTCAACTTGAACTCAGTTTCATCCTCTTCATCATCATCCTCCTCCGGGTGGTTCTCCAGCAGGACGCACCTCCGCCAGCTGCAGCCGCGCACCGCTGGAACCGCTGGAACCGCTGGAGGCAGTCGAGCTGCAGACCCGAGCCTGTCGGAGCAACTCCGGCGGAGAGGAGAGAGGAGGAGCAGGGCGGGCATGACATGTGAGCAAAGTCTGCGCAGAGACGACACTCCGTCAAAGTAGACGCTGCGTGCGGCTCCCGGGACTTTGCGTCTCGTGTGACGCTCCGGCGCCGGGAGGACACGCGCGTTCAGTCCGCCTGAGCAGGCGCTGCAGCCGGCGAGGAGGTGGAGGCAGAGCCGCCGCTTTGATCAAGTGTCCGCGCGACGGCTTCACCGAGGGGCGGCAGAGACAGAGACACCGGGAGGACACCATGTCAAAGGAGACACGAGGCAGAGGTGAGAGAGGGACACACGGCGTCTTGCGTGGTCGCGTGCTAACAGGTAGACCAGTGCTGCTGGATGTTGGTGCGTAACGCTGCATGCATGGATGCATGCATGGATGGATGGATGGATGGATGGATGAACAAGGGCAATCAGACCTCTGGGTGTCAGTCAGGTCTGGTGGACAGTCTTTATCTGACTGAGACAGTTTGTCTCTTGAGTGTCTCTGCAGGTGAGACAATCTGTGACGCTGCGGGGTCAAATGTGATGTGAACCCCAGCTGTCTCCTCATCCAGTTGTTTTGATGTCTAAATACTGGGGACAGATGTGACCACATGTTGATGCACGACATCCCCCGCTGCATCTTGTGCCAGAGTTTCAAACTAAAACCTTGTGCTGAGAAATGATGAGGAAGCTGCAGGCATGTTGGTCAGACCGTGTAAATTACGTTATGGGAGATCTAATGCAACACTATTTGAGAGCTCATGTGTTCAGAGTATGATGTGAGCATGACTCTGAGCTACTACCACACCACATTTGAGCTCATCACCTGTAAAATCCATAGAGCTATAGCCACGCTTGTGTTTGCTGAGGTTGTTTAGCTGTGGTGGCCATCTTAAAATGCATTCACTTCCAAAGTTCATGAGTCGTAGATGCACATCCTTTGGAGCTTCACTCAATTTTCTCCTGTGGTTTAGAATATATTTAGCTAACAGTTGATTTGAACATAATGTCAACATTTGAAGCAAAATTATTTAGCAAATTTGTATTCCAGCTGCTATCGTTCCAAGTTTTAGCTCAGTGTTTGTAAAACTGACAGTCACAGAGTTGTAGCCATTTATGTTTTTGATAAAACAAGGGCGGCCGTGGTGTAGTGGTAATGGCAGTCGTCTCCCGATCGGAAAGTTGGCGGTTCGACTCCCGGGACCCGCACCATGTGTCGTTGTGTCCTTGGGCAAGACACTTAACCCTGAGTTGCTCCCGGTAGGACTGGAAAGCACCTTGCATGGTAGTCTGCCGCCACCGGTTTATGAATGTGTGTAGCATTCAATATATGTGTAGCACTTTGAGATTTTCAGTAATGAAAAGTGCGTTATAAATTGAATTAATTATTATTATTATTATTATAAGACCACTTGTGGTGGCCATCTTTCATGGATTAACATTAAAGGTACAGTATGCAGTTTCTGTAGAACTGCAGAACTTAGAAATATTTTCAACAGGCAAAGCATTCTGATCCCGCTCTGCCCCCTTGTGGTCTGTTAAATTTCAAATTCAAGCTCTGTTTTTATTGGCTGATTCAAATTCAAGCTCTGTTTTTATTGGCTGGTTACAAACTCTGTTTTTATTGGCTGGAAAATGGTGGGTCACCTTTTCTTTTTAGAAATGCTTATTTACCACCTGGAGAAGCAAGGGGACAATATATATATATTTTTTTTTTCAGAGATTACCTGGCTAACATCAGTCTGTCAGGAGGTAGTGACAGAGTGAAGAAATATGTTCATAAAAAAAGCTACATACTGCAGCTTTAAAGGTACAGTATTGTGACATGATGTTGGAACATAGACATCTTTAGAAAGAGAAGCTACTCAGCTTTGTACACAGATGCTTCGAATAATTAATATACAAAAGTATTTTTAAATAAAATAGTTTTAATGACGTAACTCTGCAGTGCGTCACAGTTTTCGGGTGGAGAAAGGAGGGGTCAAACGCCGACGCATTTTTATGACGCAATGCAATGAACGCCCATTGTAAATACAGGTAACAATGGCAGAGAATATAGAAACCGAGGAATTAAGCAATTTAAGTGAAGATTTGAGAGATTTGTCTTCAGTTTGGGAAGCCGAAGTTAGTTCGAGTGATGAACAAGAAACAGCTGGTTATAATGTAGGTCTGCAGCCTTACCGTAAAAAAGTAGGCGATCTTGAAGACAATGAAACTGCGCAGCCGCAGACTGAACTTCATGTCCCTACATCACAAGACGTTGCATGCGGAAGTACCCGGATGTCCCGTGACGAAACACGGCGCCAAGTTTAAAATCACTTTGAAACAAATTTTCATTGATTTATCATTTTGCTTGTAAAAACGAACATAGTTGAATGATACAACATATTGTATACAGTATATGTTGTGCCACTTTATGCATAGTTCCAACATCATGTCACAATACCTTCAATTACTTTCTGATTGTTTCATTAAAACCCATTCACTGGATATTTCACCATAGAAACAACAACCAAAGGTTTAAAGCTTTATCGCTACATCGCCTTCTGCGGTGCAACGTCGAGAGCTCCTCCGAATCTAAAAATACGAAAGGAGTGAGAAAACGAGAAACCTGGACGAAGTGGAGCGGGGGCTGCAGACGTGAACGATGCGGAGGGGTCCACTGTCTGTGTTCTATTATTAGCAGTCGGTTCTCCACGCAGCTCGTTTTGATTGTTGAGTTGGAATATGTGCAAGCGAGAGTCGACGCCGAGGCCGTTGACGTCAGGACGTTTCCGTCGCATGAAAAGAAAAAATACTTTATCGTTCTCCTGCTTGGCTGTGCCACCTGTTTGCGTTGTTGTCGCTGATCTAATCAGTGGAAAGAGAAAAGATTCTCCAACCTGAGCATCAGCGGTGTTGTATTTCTCCAAACTGGTTGAAAGCGTCCTCTCCTCCTCGAGTGAGGTTTTCCTTTAGTCGCTTGATAACTTGAATTTTAATGATTTCCCTCATTAAGTAAAACCCAAAGTTCTTGTGTCACAGAAAATCACATGTTGTTGAACTTTAATGAATGCTGGCAGCTGCAGAGGGATGTTGCACACTCTCCCCCACTCCACCAGCTCCTGGCTGCAAACTTCTGCCTGTGGCCTCGGTGATCTGACCTTTCCTACGAGCGCAGGAGCGGACCAAGAACTTTCCTGCAGGGATCGATGACATTTCAGATTGCTGTCGAGCTAAGTGGCGGTGAAATGTGTCTCGGAAGAGACGGGATCTTCATTCAGCGTAGCTCAGGGTGTCAGACTTTGTGGGTTTGGGATTTAAACATCCTGAGCACACACAAGGGGACAGTGACACCTCCCCACGTCTGAATGCTGAGTCAGGCAAAGGGCCGAGCGGGGATCCATAGGGATTCTGGAGATTTTTTACTTCACAATTTTCAGTTTAACTCCTTTCATTCATAAAGAGCTTGCGTGACTTGTACAAAATATTAATGGATTCACCATAAAAAAAATTGGAAATTTTCTGGGTTTTAGCAGAATTTTATTCAAAGTCAAAGTCAACTTTATTGTCAGATCTGCAATATGTACTGTACAGGACATACACAGGACCGAAATTGCGTTTCTCTCAGTCCCTCGGTGCAACAGTAAACATCTAAACATTGAAACACTGAAACATATAATAATAGACATAAGCATAAAATAGTAAAACTAACACTGTCCTGAGTTTTTTGCATAGTGGTATAAGAGTATGAAAATTTACACCAACTCTAAAACTAAAACATTAAACATTTAATGAACATAATACTGGCCTGAGTTTTTGCATACTAGTATAAAAAAAAGAGTATAAAAAGTATAACTAAAATAAACTAAAGGTTTCTAGCATTGACATTTGCAAAGTGGCAAAGCAGCGTATGAGTTAATGTACACAGTATATGTATGAGGTAGTAGTTGATGTTGTTATAGAGGCAAAAAGTGGCATATGCAGTAAGGCACATTGGGCATCCCTAAATAAGACCGTTCAGAGCACACTGTATATGTATCAGCAGTGGTGTAGATATTAGAGTAGTGTAAATGTAAACAGTAGTAATTACATGTAAGCAGTAGTAATAAAAGTAAACAGTATTAATAAATGTAAACAGAGAATGTAAACAGTATTATGATTCATAGTCACAAACAAATCCGAGCAGGGTAGTCTTAGAGGAAAACTGCTGTTTTTTCAGGTCTACTGGCTCAACTTAGACTTTTTTCATAATCTCTAATTCAGCAGGTTATCAACATTTAAATAATGTGCAGCACAGCAGATTCAAGAAGTATGAGCTGTAGAGGAAATGGGGTTGTAAATACAAATGTAAATGGTTAATTATCAGTTTTGAGTTAAGCTCATAAAATATGCATGTAATATGCAAATAACCTCGTGTGTGGGCACCACCTCTCCTAAGAGAGGAAAAATCAGTCTCTTATTTACCCCAAAATAATGTAGTGAGTTTTTTTTTCCTCATGTTTAAAGGGCATCAGTTTAGTAATACACACAGATATGCCAACATAATCACAAATTCAGTTGATTTTATGCATTTTATTATAAAAAATAAGTAATCTGTGATTATATGGTGAAAATCATGTATGATAAAAATGAACTGAACATCAAATTGCTTTGACTCAAAGCAATTTGCCTTAAAAAGGCAGATTTAGGATTGTTTTGTTTCTAAGCTGTACTCTGAGTTTAATGTGCACTTATTGTGAAGTGGTTAAAATGTTGTAAGGTGAGCTAAGTTTGTCTGATAAGTTGTGATGTAGGGTCACCAACAGCATTGAAGTCTTTGTCCTACCAGGACCTAGATGATCAGGAATGGTTCCGACAACCTCTTATGGTACCAGCCTCAGATGCCTTGGTGACTGAGAGGTTGAAGTCTCCTCAAAGTTTACCTGTCATCGGTTAGAGGGATGGAGGTCCATGATAGTCAGCTGGGATTTACCACTCGGTTCTGGTTCTGGTTCTGGTCAGGTTCTGTATCTTTCGTGTACAGTAATAGATAAGACTGATTCACCTCAATAGGAGGTGTGGTTTTAGATTTTGCTTGTGTTTATAAATCGAACGTCCTGTTTTCTGCCTTAAAGTTTTCCTTTATAGAGAAAATAAGACAAATGTATGATCTTAAAGCTGCTATATGTAACTTTTCTAGCAATGTATTTTTAACATATTTCTTCACTCTGTCACTAGATTGATGTTAGAGAGGTAATCTCTGAAAAAAACTAAAAAAAAATATTGTCCCCTTGCTTCTCCAGGTGGTAAATAAGCATTTCTAAAAAGAAAAAGTGACCCGCCATTTTCCAGCCAATAAAAACAAAGTTTGTAACCAGCCAATAAAAACCGAGCTTGAATTTGAATCAGCCAATAAAAACAGAGCTTGAATTTGAATTTTAACAGACCACAAGGGGGCAGAGCCATATATGGCTCTGAGGGGGAGGGATCAGAATGCTTTGCTTGTTGAAATTTTTTCTAAGTGCTGATGTTCTACAGAAACTGCAGACTGAACCTTTAAAGAAAGATTATACTTAAAACACACATTTTCATGAATAACATTCAGCATGGAATAAACAGAAATGACATGTTTGAATTAATAACATGCAATATTTTAACCAAATGATGTCACTGTCCATCTGTCCATCTCCTGTAAAAAGGGATGTCAGTTTGAACAAAGGCTTCTTGTAGTTTTATCTTCATGAGACGAGTCTCTGGGAGTAATACTCCTTTTCGATAAGGCAAGACATTGACGTTACAAGTTCCGATGTTTTAGAAACTCCGAGGTCAGTTGAACAAAAGCTCTCATTAAAACAGTCTGTCCGTTTCATGGGAAAATGAGTTCATGTTGCAATGAAGTTTACACAGTGACAGTTTCTTATTTTTTGTGTCAAATTAAGAAGCTTGTGAGCTGAGACTGAATAAAATAAGTCTGTTCATTCCAAAAGGAATAGATTAATCTTGTTTTTAACAGTTTCAAACACAAAACACATGAATAATATTTGTTTAAAGTGAGGTGAACTCTTTTGTTTGTTTGAGTTGAGGTGATGTTTTTCTGAGGCGATGTGTTCCCCTACAGAGTAGTTTAAAATCATATTCCTGTTTTGAGATAATTTTGTGGATTGCAGTTTATATATAAACTCCTAGCCTTCCTTGAAAGAATGCACGTCGCCCGCCACCTTTTACGCCAGTGTTTCAAACCAAGTTGGTGCCATCATGAAACGGGAGGAAGTTGTAGCCGTTTTGATCAAATCTTGTAAATGATGTGCAAAATCTCATGCCTTGTTGCAAGATTTTAAACGGTCTGTGTAAAACACTCAATAAATGTTGGGGATGACTCTCAGGTACTACCACACCAAATTCTAACTCAATATCTGTAAATTTGACAAAGTTACAGCAACGTTTGTGTTTGCCAAGGCTGATTAGCTGTGGTGGCCATCTTGAACTGTTTTAACTCAGAGAGTTGTAGATGTTGATCCCTCCAGTTGTTCATGAGATATTTACTTAACAGACAGACACAGGCAATACCTGTACATTATTGCTCTGATAATGGCAAGACTCAAGGCTAAAGGTGGTAAAAGCAATCCTAACGAGGTTTTCACCTTCTGTTGTGTTTGAGCAACCTTCCAGGGATTCACGAAAATAATGTATGCTTCATTAATTCACACAGTGACCTTGAAATCGTGGCAAAAACTAAGAAAAGAAAAGGATTCAATATTTTATTTTCCTTAGGCGCATGAATAAAAGCAGGCGCAGCAGCACGGAGACATACGGTCTAATTCACCACGTTGTTAAAATGCAGAGCGGCTCTGGAAATCCTTCAAGGTACAACAGGTTCAGCATCAGCACCAACACCTGCAAAGTCCTGATGGTAAACAAGAAACTGAGGAGTTTAAAAATCTGCTCTATTTTTAGTAGACGATCCCAGAAGATAAATTATCTTCTCTGGCTGCAGTGAAACCATTTTTTATCCCACAGCTGCAGCTGGATGTTTTTCTTCCAATTAATCTTATATTTGGTTCAGCATCACATTGAAACTCACTGGCTGAAGGAAAGGTTGCTGTGAGGCCTCATATTGTTTCAGCTGTGCTCTATGAAGGCCTCATCAGTACAGTACTGTGCAAAATGTTTCAGCAGGCTGCTGGCAGGGTGTCAGCCTGGGCGGTTATTGCTATCGCCCATCACTGAAAAGCAAAGGAAACACCAGGAAAGAATTGAACAATTGTCACATCTTCTTTGTGAGTTTGCTTGCCGTGACCAGCTCTGCAGAAGAGAACAGCCAAAAGGAAAACAGCATCTACATACTGTACTGGTTAATTTTAAAACCAATCCAATTCAAATGTTCTTCCAGCTATCTAACTGTCAACAATAGTGTACCACAAGGCTCAGTCTTAGGACCCACCCTCTTCACAATCTACATAAGTAATATAGGTTAGATGCATCCTGGACGCCTCCCTGGTGAGGTGTTCTGGGCACGTCCCACTGGGAGGAGACCCAGAGGAAGACCCAGGACACGCTGGAGGTACTATGTTTCTCAGCTGGCCTGGGAACACCTTGGGATTCCCCCGGAGGAGCTGGCCCAAGTGGCTGGGGAGAGGGAAGTCTGGGCCCCCCTACTTACCATACCATACCATACCATTTTTATTTATAAAGCACTTTAAACAGCAACAAGGTCAAACCAAAGTACTTAGGCTGCTACCCCCGCGACCCGACCCCGGATAAGTGGAAGAAAATGGATGGATGGATGGTCCGATGCATCCTTACATTTCTGCGCCGACGACACAGTTGTTTATTGTCGAGCTATATCAGTTGCTAAGGTTTTCCAGCTCTTACAGTCTGCATTTGACATCATCCAGTCAGATTTCTTCCATCTCAAACTGGTGCTAAATGTTGATAAAACCAAAAGGATGTTGTTTTCAAACAGGAAGTCTGCACCAGCAGTCCTTCAATCGATCTATGAATGGTGTTCCTATTAAGTTTGTTCCATCATTATTAAAAATGCTTGGGTATTTTGGTCGATTCACATATTTCTTTTAATTAAGTCTCATGTTGAAAACTTGATAAAGAAATTGAAAGTAAAATTGGGTTTATTTTTTAGAAACAGATCATGTCTACCAATTTGAATGCTAGGAAACGTCTTGTAACTGCTACATTCCTCCCCTCCATTGACTACGGTGACATTATTTATTTGAACACTCTTGCAAGCACCCTGCAGATGTTGGATGCTGTTTATCATGGTGTACTAAGATTCATAACTGGCTGCAACTACCGTACCCATCACTGCACCCTGTATTCATTGGTTAACTGGTCGTCATTAACTTCACGCAGACTCTCACACGGGTACATTTTCATCTTTAAACCACATCTTGGTCTGTTGCCTTCATACATCTTCTGCTACTTGTTACTTCGTCAATGTAGCTACAGCATACACTCTGAAGACATCATTACCTGCAGCGTCCCCTCAGTGCGAACCAAACTTGGCAAAGGGGCCTTCTCTTCCTCTGCTCCTGTAACCTGTAACACTTTGCAAAAAGATCTGAAGTGGTCAACTTTGACCTCCCTAAGGGATTTTAAACAACTGTTAAGTTCAACGCAAAAGCCAACACAGACATGTTCCTGATTTTAGCGTTTTACATCGCTTTATAATGTAGCTGTCTGTTTTTTTATATATAATTTATTTTATTTACTTTTCATTTTATATGCTTTTATATGCCTCCTATTGTTGTCTCGTCTGTACCTCATCTGTGTTCTTTGTTTAAAACAAGTCTCTCTTGTAAATGAGTCCTTGACTCCTCATGAATCAATGGGACAAACCTGTATAAATAAAGGTTGAATGAAAATAGCTGATGTAAAAAATTTTTTTTAAATAAACTCCATCAATTTTACACACACTGATGTAAAATCTGATGTATCTTTAAGTGATCCCCAACATATATTCTCAGCTTTAACAGATTGTACATGATAGTTAAAGATTTTCCAATGGCTACTTGGAGTCATCTTTGTTTGTTAGCAAAATATCACACAAACCATTGGACACATTTTAATTAAACTTTCAGAAACTAATTGGTGGAAAACTAACAACTAACTTTATATTGGAGTAGATTTTGGATTCAATCCCATTTAAGATGGCTGCCATAGTCAAGGGAATTTAGAAAACACAAAATTTTTATTTATTTATTTAGTTTACATATGGTTAACATTTGGCATGGTTGATTCATTGACAAAACATGCTGCCAATAAAGATCTTCTTTCACAAGTGTAGCTAACTTTTTGGGGTCAACCCTGTTTGTCTGTTAGCAAAATATATCAAAAACCACAAAATAGATAGTTTTGAATCTTTCAGAACGAATGCACATCTACAATGGATTAACTGGTAAAATCAGTTCAATTCAAGATGACAAACAGCTATCGAACCCCAGTAAACACACAAAAATATGATATTTTAGCCACTTGGACAGATACAGGTAGTCCTTGACTTAAGACGGAGTTCCGTTCCTGCGCGGCGGCGTAAAGCGAATTTCGACGTAAGTCGGAACATACGAACATACTGAACCATATACGTACAGTACTGTATTTTACCAAGCACTTAGCCTATCCTAACACAGTACCCTACATAATTATCAAAACACGCATACATTTGGGAGTCATAATGAAAGGAAAAAAGAGTTAATAAGCTACTGGTATGCTGGTGAAGCCGTTCCTCCGTTCCTCCGTCCCTCCTCCGTATTCTGAATTGCGTTTACATCGTAAAACCGCCGTCCAGCTCATCCTCCGTACGCATTCGTTAACGACGTAAAACCACATTCACAGTACAAACAGTAACAGTACTATGTACAGTTTTGTTTTGTTTTTTGAATGTCCAGAGGACCAAACTTAGCTTTTTTAGCGAGTACAGGGCAGCTGTAGCCTCCGCAGCTAGTAAAACCGG
>JBBPBX010012545.1:0-41320 GCA_038048925.1 Garcialebias charrua
AAAAGCAGTGATCCGGTCCGGGGTCCAAACCACTGTGTCAGTCGCCTTCCTCGAGCGCACGTCGGGGTCACCAACTGTAGCGTGTGAAGAAGGAGAAACAAACTGATCTGCAAGCAGTTGCCTTTAATCCTTCGAGCGTCAAAACCAGTTACAGAATGAATGAATGAACACACGAACACTTCTTCTTCTTCACCTGGTAAAACCTGGGGAGCACCTCGCTGGCTCCTCCTACTGGGTGAGAGAGAGATGAGGCCACATACCTCACCAACACACCACAATATATATATATATACATATATATATACATATATATATATATATATATATATATATATATATATATACACACACAGTACAGTGTATCCATCCATCCATCCATCCATCCATTATCTTCCTCTTGTTCCGAATTCGGGTCGAGTGGGCAGCAGCTTTAGCAGGGAAGCCCGGCCATCTCTTTCCACAGCCACCTCTACCAGCTTTTCTGAGAGGATTTCAAGGCGTTCCCAGGCCAACTGAGAGGCATAGTCTCTCCAGCATGTCCTAGGTCTTCCCTGGGGTCTCCTCCCAGTCGGACATGTCTGAAGCAACTTCCTAGGGAGGCGTCCAGGGGCATCCTTACCAGATGCACAAACCACCTCAAATGGCTCCTCTCAATGTGGAGGAGCAGCGGTTCTACTCTTAGTCTCTCCCGGATAACCGAACTTCTCACCCTATCTCTAAGGGAGAGTCCAGCTACCCTCCTGAGGAAACTCTTTTCAACCGCCTGTATCCGCAATCTCATTCTTTCCGTCACTACCAAGAGGTCGTGACCATAGGTAAGGGTAGGAACGTAGACCGACCGGTAAACAAAGATTTTTACCTTACATCTCAGCCCTCCCTTCACCATAACGGACCGATACAGAGTCCACAATACTGCAGACACTGCTTCAATCATCTGTTAATCTCACGCTCCATTCTTCTCTCACTCATGAACAAAACCCTGAGATACTTGAACTCCTCCACTTGAAGCAGAGCATGACATGCTCTGCGCCTGTCAGGCTCTGCGCCTGTCATGTTTTTTCTGTTTTCACTCACTCCTCAGTTCCAGTCTGCATCCCTAATCACTTTCACCTGTTGTCATCAGCCACCTGCCAAGCTGCTCTCATTTACTCACTCTCCCTCATAGTATAAAAGCCCTCTCATTTCATTTGTTCCTCGCCGGGTCATAATCATACCTCCCTGAAGTCTGGTGGAGCCACTACTCATTTTCCCCTTGTTTTTGTAAGTTACTGCACCGTCAGTGTATTGTTTTGATTATTAAAGTGTTTATTATTTTACACTTTGTCTCTGAGTCCTGTTCGCCTGCATTCTGGGTCTGCGTGCTTCACCGGAACTGAATCGTGACAGTATGACCCGGCTCTTACGAAAACGCAGGACCCGCAGGCGGAACAGCAGACCCGCTCAGCGACTGATAGACGCGGCCCCAGGACAGGACGAGCCGACCGTCATTCACATGTACGGGGTTCATGCAGAGACCGGTTGGGGGGACTACAGCTCGGAAACCACCCGGTTACACAGAGATTCTCTCATCCCCGCTTCTGGTCGAGGAGGAAGAGCGGAGGAAGCTCAGAGACGGCCGCGCAGCTCTTTGGCCGTCTCCCCCCTCCGTTCCAACACTCGGTTCGATGTGGTCCGACTCGGACGAGGACTCGGACCCAGTTGGGTTTTGGATGGATCCGGTACCGACTCTCAGTCCACGTCACCGCCGGACTGAACGAGTGGACATTTCTGGGTTCCAGCCCGGCCCAACGTCAAACTCTCCACGCCGGCTGTCAGAAAAGCCGGGGAAATTTTCAAAGGGGGGGGCATGTGTCAGCCCATGTGCTGACAGCAGTTCTGACAGGACTGAGGGGAGACTGGAGCTAACGGAGAAGGCTACGTGCCCATGCGCTCCTGTTGCTGGGAGCGTGGAAGTCACACGCCCTTGCGCACCTGCCTTGAGGGGAGAGGACATCTGCAGCTCCAGTAATTGGTGGAGCAGATTAATCGCAGCAGAGGACATCATTTCCTCATACACTGGAGCTAACAACGAAGACGACTTGCCGGGGGCGTGGCAGCTGTTCGAGCAGGCGTGGAAGGAGAGCTGTGTGTTACGCTCACTGTTGCTCGCTCGCGTTCAGCCTGGTCTGCCTCCCAACTCACCAGCTGCTGATCATAGTTCCCCATCTTCATCAAGTCCTCTTCTGAGCTCACCCACAGCAGCTGAACGTCCCACAGCAGCTGAAGGTCCCACAGCAGCTGAACGTCCCACAGCAGCTGAAGGTCCCACAGCAGCTGAACGTCCCATAGCAGCTGAAGGTCCCACAGCAGCTGAACGTCCCATAGCAGCTGAACATCCCACAGCAGCTGAACGTCCCACAGCAGCTGAACGTCCCACAGCTGAACGTGAGAGCTCACAGACAGCTGCAGCTCTCACTCCTCCACCCATAGCTGAACATCTGAGCCCAGCAGCAGCTTCACATGCCAGCACCTCCTGGACTGGTCCAGAACCTGCAGTCTCAGCTGGTCCAGAACCTGCAGTCTCAGCTGGTCCAGAACCTACAGCCTCAGCTGGTCCAGAATCTGCAACCCCAGCTGGTCCAGAACCTGTAGTCTCGACGGCGCCCCACGTTATCACGGAGGGTCCCGACGAAGAGGGTCCCCACGATGTCTCAAAGGGTCCCCACGACGTCTCAGAGGGTCCCCACGACATCTCAGAGGGTCCCCACGATGTCTCAGAGGGTCCCCACGACGTCTCAGAGGGTCCCCACAACGAGGGTCCCAACGAAGAGGGTCCCCATGACATCTCAGAGGGTCCCCACAACGTCTCAGAGGGTCCCCACAACGTCTCAGAGGGTCCCCACGACGTCTCAGAGGGTCTCGACGACGAGGGTCCCCACAAAGAGGGTCCCCACGACGTCTCAGAGGGTCCTCACGACGTCTCAGAGGGTTCCCACGACGAGGGTCCCGACGAAGAGGGTCCCCACGACGTCTCAGAGGGTCCCCATGACGTCTCAGAGGATCTCCACGACGAGGGTCCCGACGAAGAGGGTTCCCACGACGTCTCAGAGGGTCTCTACGACAAAGGTCCTGACGAAGAGGGTCCCCACGACGTCTCAGAGGGTCCCCACAACGAGGGTCCCCACGACGTCTCAGAGAGTCCCCACGACTTCTCAGGGTCTCGACGAAGCAGACGACGTCTCAGAGGGTCTCGACGAAGCAGACGACATCTCAGAGGGTCTCGGCGAAGCAGACGATGACTCAGAGGGTCTCGACGATGTCTCAGAGGGTCTCGACAAAGCAGACGACGTCTCAGAGGGTCTCGATAAAGCAGACGTCTCGCCGACCGAAGAAGACGACGTGGTCCCCAACGACGTCTCAGAGGGTCCTGACGACAAGGTCCCCAATGACGTCTCAGAGGGTCCTGACGACGAGGTCCCCAACGACGTCTCAGAGGGTCCTGACGACGAGGTCCCCGACGACGTCTCAGAGGGTCCTGACGACGAGGTCCCCAACGACGTCTCATAGGGTCCTGACGACGTGGTCCCCAACGACGTCTCAGAGGGTCCTGATGACGGGGATCCCAGCGCCGCAGATGCCTCGTCCTCGACAGAGGGTCCCAGCGCAGCAGAAGTTTTATCGTTACCAAGTTCGAATTCGAGTTTTGGGCTAATCTCTTGACAGCTTCTGGGATAGCTTTAATAACTTTATTAAATTGGGACTGTGAACAGTTTAAGTTATATTTTAAGCAAAAGTCTTTGTGAGAGAACCACTGACCCTGGTCATTCAGTAAATGGGTTATGGACCAGATATTTTTATCCATCCAATGTTGTAAGAAAAGAGACTTTCTATTACATGTGATATATCTGTTATTCCATATTGGAGTTTGATGTGGGGTGAAGTTATGTGAGAACAATAGTTTCCAGTACAGTAAAACTTGTTTGTGGAAAGATGACAGTTTGGTTGGTAATTTTTCAACTTGAAAATCACATTTAAGAACAAATTCTATTCCTCCCATTTTTTTGAAAATCCCTCTGGGGAGACAATACCAAATACAATTTTTGTTCAAAATGAAGGATTTTAGCCACTTTATTTTTATCATTGCATTCAAACATTCAAAATCTATCGCTTTTAGACCTCCATCTTCATAATCTTGGACAATTTTTGACTTTTTTATATAGTGTACCCTGTTTTTCCAAATAAAATTGAAGTTCAATTGGTTGAAAGTTTTGATAAATTTATTAGATATAGAAATTGAGTATGCAGGATATATGCAGCGAGCTAAGGATTCCATTTTGGTTAAATAAGTTCTGCCAAAGACTGTGAGGTCTCTTTGTAACCACATATTGAGTTTGGATTTACATTCTGTTATTTTTCCTTGCAGGTTTAGTGTTTCACAGTTGGTTACGTCCCTGGTTATATGAACTCCCAGATATTTTACAGAGGTTTTAATGGGGATATTATATGCATTTGTGAGGCTACACTCGTGTATGGGCATTAATTCGCATTTATTATGGTTGAGTTTTAGTCCCGAGGCTTTAGTAAATGAGTCAAGTAGTTCAAGAATTTTGGGGAGCTGTTTCAAGCTTTCAAGAAAGATGGTAGTGTCATCGGCAAGTTGACTTATAATAATCTGCTCATCAAAAACATTTAGTTTGGGAGTATCTGAGTTTTTTATATGGATTGCAAGAGTTTCTGCAGCTAATATAAATAAGAAAGGGGAGATATTACAGCCCTGTTTAACTCCTCTGTTGATACTAAATCTTGGGGATGATCCACTAGGGAGCGCTACAGAGCTGGTTGTGTCATTATAGAAAGATTTAATTATGTTACAGAATTTGGGACCAAATCCAAATAATTCTAAAACTTTGAACAGAAATTGATGTTCTAGTTTATCAAAAGCTTTATAAAAGTCAAGGAATAAGATGAAACCATCACTTTCAATCAAATGTTGATAGTCTAAGAGGTCTTGTAATAATAATAATAATAATTGTCTAAGCTTGTCATCTGCGTATGTTTCCCATACACAGACGAAATTCGTCTCTGCATTTAACCCAACCACCTACCAGGCGGTGCAGTGAGCAGCCATAGAAGGCGCTCGGGGAGCTGGAGAAATAGGTGTGCACTCATAGACACCCCAAGATGTGTAGTGGCCGGGACGCGAACCCGCGTCCTTCGGGTCCCAAGTCAAACGCCCTAACCACTACACCATCTTGGCTCCTACTAGTCTTATATTATTTTTTATCGACCTGTTTTTCATAAATCCTGTTTGTGTATCACTAATTATCTGGTCTAAGTCTTCTTTTAATCTATTAGTGTAAATATATGTCAGTAGTTTGTAGTCATAGTTTAACAGTGAAATCGGACGAAAGTTATCCAGTAGTTTATTGTCTTTGCCTGGTTTTGGTATAAGTGTGATGATACCTTGTTTCATGGTGGTGGGTAATGAGAAGTTAGTTGTAACCTCTTTGAAGACCTCAAAAAGAACGTTTCTGAGTGTGGTCCAGAAATGTTTGTAAAAGTTAGCTGTGAGGCCGTCTGGGCCTGGCGATTTGTCTAATTTTAAACATGTGACGGCTTTGTCTAGTTCCTCTATGCTGATATCTTTTTCACATTCTTCTTTGAAGCTATTGTCAATTTGGGGGATGGAGTCTTTAATATTGTTTAAGAAAGTGTCAGAGTCTGTTTTGGAAAAGGATGAGCTATATAGGTTTTGGTAAAACAAACTAATTTCTTTTGCAATTAATTTAGGGTCTGAGCAGTCTGAACCATTAATTGTAAGAGTTTGGATGGAGTTTCTTTCCTGTCGTCTTTTTTCAAGTCTGCAAAAATAAGCTGAGTTTTTTTCCCCTTCTTCCATCCACTTGGCTCTTGATCTGATGAATGCTCCTCTGGCCTTTCTTTCATATATTTTATCCGAGGGTCAGCCTCGGAGTTAGTACAATCCAGAGCCATAGAGAGAGAGAGTTGCGACACTCTTTGAACTCGCCGACAGGCGGTCACGTGGTTCATGCAGCTCTCAATCGTTCCAAACAGCTCGTCGCTGTCAGTCAGTTTGAGCAGCTACTGGCGCAACATGACACAAAAAAACGACTTTTCTTACTTTGTCCAGCGTTTTTCAGTAATTATTGAGCAGTAACAAACTGACATTCCTTCTACTGTTCTCCTCTTCATTTCTTATCCTGCATCTCCACCTAGTGGCTTGAGCACTACACTATGCGTTTTTTCTTAAAGACGGTGTAAAGTAAAATTAAATTTGTGTTTTGAGTTTGTCACACGGCATAAATATGTGTTATTAATCACCCATATAAATCTGACTGATTAAAAACATTGTTTACCTTATAAAATTAAGTCTCAAAAATCATGAAAAAACATGATTTTGCCTTGCCTTGGAACACTGGGGGCGTGTCAGCGCGTGGGCGTGGTTTCAGCGCAGCTGCGCTCGTGTCCTGCCCCCTGAGCTGAGCTGTGTGTGGAGGACAGGAGCAGCAGTAAACCTGCTCTGTTTTTATCTGAGTTCTGGCTGGCTGTAACAGGCTAGCAGCTCATTTTTCCAAGAGTTACGCTGTTTTTAGTGCACTAACAACTCTGGTTTTGTTTTTAAAGTTGAGGACACATAACTCCGCTGTTATGTGTTTAATAATAAGCGCTATTTTAGAAGATGAGCGGACTCGCTGCACCCGGTCCGACCTGGTCACCTCGCATGCGTGGTCTCTGTGTTGGTGATTAAAATATAGAGTAATCACGTTGATAAGTTATCTCATCTGTGTCAGCGGAGTCACGGCGTTTCACGGCGCGCGTGGCAGAATTTCAGCTCCACGCGGATCGCTCTCACACACACACACACGCGCGCGCGCGCGGGGGAGCGCGGATGTGCGCGCAGGTGCATGTGCAGGTCGCTCCAGCAGCACGCCTGGGTTTGTTTGACTCCCTCCTGCGTCTCAATGTCACAATGGAGCGGCTGCAGTCCATGCGCAAAAGGAGTGAGAGTACTGGAAGGAGACGGTCGGTAGCGAGTGAACGGCTCCACCGAAGAACGCATTTATACGGCTGGAGCTGCAGGGGGTGGGGCTATACTTAAGAAGACCGCGTGACGAAACGCGGTCACATTTAAAACACGCCTAAAAAATCCTGAAACAGAAATCTCTTTATACACAGTTTGATCTATAACTCCAAAATTAATTGAGCTACAATTTTGAGACTTTTTACTCATTTACAAGATTACAATTATGACATTTATAATGTTTATTGAAGAAAATGTTGAAATTCACTTTACACTGTCTTTAAGCATTTTTAGACGTTTTAAACGCTTCACAAGGGCAAAAGAAAATTGTATTTTCATCAACTTACCGGAGAAAACACGTCTGAAACATCAACAATGAACTACGTTTGATGCTAGCAGCGCTGCTGTTTGGAACAGTTTGGTGGAACGTATCGCCCCATAGATATCTTATGAATCGCCCCCTCCATGACCCACGTGACTTCCGCATTCCATTCTTACAATGGGAGTCTATGGAAGTGTCGGAACTCTCTCTCTATGGCTCTGGAGCACTCTATTTAATCTGAGGAAGTTCGCAGCATGTTTTTATCGTTTGTTTCCTCCCGTGCAGCAACATGGAGCCTGAAGATGGATCACTCAGCCCAGATGTAGAGATTATCGAGCCGGTTCCTAATCCTAAACCGTGCAGCAACATGGAGCCTGAAGATGGATCACTCAGTCCAGATGTAGAGATTATCGAACCGGTTCCTAATCCTAAACCGTGCAGCAACATGGAGCCTGAAGATGGATCACTCAGTCCAGATGTAGAGATTATCGAGCCGGTTCCTAATCCTAAACCGTGCAGCAACATGGAGCCTGAAGATGGATCACTCAGTCCAGATGTAGAGATTATCGAGCCGGTTCCTAATCCTAAACCGTGCAGCAACATGGAGCCTGAAGATGGATCACTCAGTCCAGATG
Source organism: Garcialebias charrua (assembly GCA_038048925.1). NCBI lineage: Eukaryota > Metazoa > Chordata > Actinopteri > Cyprinodontiformes > Rivulidae > Garcialebias > Garcialebias charrua. The sequence goes on from JBBPBX010012545.1 coordinate 7,979, forward strand.
TAGAGATTATCGAGCCGGTTCCTAATCCTAAACCGTGCAGCAACATGGAGCCTGAAGATGGATCACTCAGTCCAGATGTAGAGATTATCGAGCCGGTTCCTAATCCTAAACCGTGCAGCAACATGGAGCCTGAAGATGGATCACTCAGTCCAGATGTGGAGATTATCGAGCCGGTTCCAAATTCTAAACCACGAAATTCAAGGAGCCTCTGCGTGCTCACTCGGAAGTTTATCCGGTTGCTACAGGATGTAGAAAACGGAGAGCTGGATCTCAGATATGTATGTAAACAACATTTAAACACATGGACTTGGGTTTTATAACTACAGTACTGTTTACAACATGATCATCCATCCATTATCTTTAACTGCGTCTTCCTTTTTGGGTTCTTCCTTTTTGGGTAGCAGGGGTCACTGGTGTCCAGCTGTCATGATCATACTTGAGTGTAATTTATTTACAAGCCTCTGTTTGACTAAACAGTTTGTGGAATTCTACAAATACGCAAACTATACAAAAGAGACATTTAACATATTAAATCTTTCTGCTTATAAGTTCTTCAATCGAACATTATTTCTTACATGAATCAAATTGTGCTTGTGTGGATCATGTTAATTACAGTGGGGGGAAAGTATTTAGTCAGTTACCAATTGTGCAAGTCCTCCCACTTAAAAAGATGAGAGGCCTGTAATTGACATCATAGGTAGACCTCAACTATGAGAGAAAAAATGAGGGGAAAAAAAAATAATCCGAAAATCACATTGTCTGATTTTTTAAAAGAATTTATTTGCAAATAAGGGTGGAAAAAATAGGGATGTGCGATATGGCATAAAATTCATATCATATGTATTGTGAAGGGTGGCGATCGCAATATGTTTTTGGTATAAAACTTGCAATAGGAATGAAAAAAAAAAGCATAGGGTGTCCTTTTGCCATAATTTATTTTGAAAACTGCTATACCACAAAATAATCTATTAAGAAAATTTCACTACTAGGTCCAGAGAGTTTTTAAATAAACAACTCAAGCATTAGGCTTCTTTCTTGTAGTGCAAAACAGTGCAAAATATATCTTGTGTAGTTTTAGCCATAAGTTTTAAACTAAAGAATATGTTGTTAACTCTTAACAGTTTCCAATATTGTCACTTAAGAAATGAACAGTAACAGAGCAGCATTTTACAATGAAAACACTTCACCCTCCAACCCTCTAGTGGGCGTCTCCTTCAGCTTTAAGGAGAGCTGACAAGGCAATCAGTTTCCTCTGTGGCTTTGACCAGAGGGTCTCGCAGTAAAATCACACAACACAGCGTTCTGTTCACAGATCAGAGAGCAGGTTTCTCTAAAGCTGACCAACGCTTACTTTAACTTTCGACAAAAAAAACAAAACCTTTCAACAGAACATAGCGTTTTGCGCATGCATCCGAATATGGCAAAACTACGGCAAGCCGGACGTAGTTAGCTTATAGCTTCGCTACTTAGCACTCGAAGAAAATACTTTAACACCACTTACGCACAGTTTTCAACACAAAAAAGTAACGATTAACTCTGACAACTCTGATTGTACACTTCAACACCACTTATGCACAGTTTTAAACTAAAAAAAGTAAAGATTAAATCTGACAACTCTGATTTTACATCAGACAGCATTACTGCGGTTAGCCGTTAGAGGACAGATCTCTATCGTAGGCTAAATTTCTATCGTTTCTACCGTGTACCGTTTATATCGCACATTCCTGGTGGAAAATAAGTATTTGGTCACCTACAAAAGTTCATCTCAATACTTTACTATATCCTTTGTTGGCAATGACAGAGGTCAAACGGTTTCTGTAAGTCTTCACAAGGTTGGCACACACCATTGCTGGAATGTTGGCCCATTTTTCCAAGCAGATCTCCTCTAAAGCAGTGATGTTCTGGGGCTGGCGGCGGGCGACACAGCCTTTCGACTCCCTCCAAAGCTTTTCAATGGGGTTAAGATCTGGAGACTTGCTAGGCCACTCCAGGACCTTGAACTGCTTCTTACGAAGCCACGCCTTTGTTGCCCTGGCAGTGTGCTTGGGATCATTGTCATGCTGAAAGACCCAGCCACGTTTCATCTTCAATGCCCTTGCCGATGGAAGGAGGTTTGCACTCAAAATCTCACAATACATGGCCCCATTCATTCTTTCATGTACACGGACCAGTCGTCCTGGTCCCTTTGCAGAGAAACAGTCCCAAAGCATGATGTTGCCACCCCCATGCTTCACAGTTGGTATGGTGTTATTTGGATGCAACTCATCATTCACCCTCCTTCAAACACGACGAGTTGTGTTCATACCAAACAGGTCTACTTTGGTTTCATCTGACCGTATGACATTCTCCCAATACTCTTCTGGAACATCCAAATGCTCTCTAAAACTTCAGACCTGCCCGGATATGTACTGGCTTAAGCAGGGAGACACGTCTGGCACTCCAAGATCTGAGTCCCTGGTGACGTAGTGTGTTACTGACGGTAGCCTTTGTAACTTTGATCACAGCTTTCTGCAGGTCATTCACTAGGTCCCCCCTGTGGTTCTGGGATTTTTGCTCACCATCCGTGGGATCATTCTGACCCCACGGGCTGAGATCTTGCGTGGAGCCCCTGATCGAGGGAGATTAGCAGTGGTCTTGTAGGTCTTCCATTTTCTGATTATCGCTCCCACAGTAGAGTTCTTCACACCAAGCTGCTTGCCTACTGCAGATTCAGTCTTCCCAGCCTGGTGCAGGTCTACAATTCTGTTTCTGGTGTCCTTCGACAGCTCTTTGGTCTCCACCATAGTGGAACTTGGAGTGTGACTGTTTGAGGTTGTGGGGCAGGTGTCTTTTATACTGTTAACTAGGGGTGCACCAATTTCAATTTTCTGGCCGATTTTTTTTTTAGAAAGTCGGATCTGCCGATTCCGATTTTGGCCGATACCGATTTTCAGGTGTTAAAAGGTCAAAATGCACCCTAAATTTTCATGATTTTCCAACCTTTGCGAAGGCAGATGCGACCGGTGGATAAAATCGGTTTCTCATTTAAAGATCGGCCGATCACCGATCTCCCCAAATTAAGGAAATCGGGGCAGATCGATCGGTGCATCCCTACTGTTAACGTGTTCAAACAGGTGCCATTGATACAGGTAATGAGTAGAGGACAGAGGAGCCTCTTAAGGAAGAAGTTACAGGTCTGTGACAGCCAGAAATCTTGCTTGTTTGTAGGTGACCAAATACTTATTTTCCACCCTTATTTGCAAATAAATTCTTTAAAAATCAGACAATGTGATTTTCGGAATTTTTTTTCTTCTCATTTAGTCTCTCTTAGTTGAGGTCTACCTATGATGTCAATTACAGGCCTCTCTCATCTTTTTAAGTGGGAGAACTTGCACAATTGGTAACTGACTAAATACTTTTTCCCCCACTGTATGTTACCTTTTAGTGGTTTTAACCACATTTTTTTGTTATTGTTTGGATTTTTTTTTTTTTTTAGGCTGTCAGGAAAAGATATATAGCTAAGGCACTCAAATCATGGAGTGTAGTCGTATTCACAAAACACAAAATCCTTCTTTAAAAAAAGTTCTTATTGCAGTTGATGATTTTTATTTTTTGTTGGGTTGTCACTTCAGGCTGTCAAGACTCTGGCTTTTGAGCACAAAAGAAGAATCTACGATATCATAAATGTGCTGGAGGGTATTGGTCTTATTGTCAAAATATCTAAGAACCATGTAAAGTGGAAGTAAGTTTTTAGCTCTCGTTTTGTGTACGTTCACAAGTAAAACAACACGGTATATGTTTTACAAAGTTTTACGTGTTTCTTTATTTGCAAGAGGTAAAGAAGAAAATGGACGTGAATCAGCCTTAAAGTTTGAGCTGGAGGACTTGACTCGTAAAGAAATTATGTTGGACCAACAGAAATATTTGGTTGAAGAGAGCATCAGGAGCATGAGAGAAAACTGCAAAAAATATCCTTTTTAACAATGTTCAAACCCATACGTGTACAAAATGTGTTGGATAACAAAAATGTATTACCGTATGTACTGCTGCTAAATATTTTGTTTTAACTTAAGATGTGCAGATTTGAACAAATAGCGATAAGTTGGCACAAATAATTTGTGTTTAACGATGAGCTCTTTGTTAGTGTCTTATTTCTTAACTCTTATTAACGCTGACCTATGTGACAGATGAAGATGTCTGCAATTGCTTCAATGGTAATGTATCATCACTTTGTTGATTTGCTTTTTTGGTCAAGTTTTTATTTATTTAAATGGCAGGTTTGCCTGTGTACACGACACCCACCATGATGGGAGCAAAGATAAAACGGCAGATTGCTTGTCCAGATGTTGCAGAAGCATAAACTGAGGAGACACAAGGCAGCAGGATGGTTAAAAATATATATACTGTACCGGTAGTTGTGCAAAGGCTTCTGAGCCCCATTAAAAACATTTATAATCTACAGTAGGCTTGTTGGCTGCTTTTGCCTGAGCCCGTCTGACTGGTCCTGTGGGAGAAGACCGAGCTCCCCAGCCTGCAGTAGCTGATTTTAGCAGCTTTGAAGCACATCCTCTTCTCAACAGGCATCCGATACCCTGGGGTGAGCTGGCACCTTCTCTCACTTGTTAGTGATGGCACAGGATGGGGAGCAGAACATTGAGCTGGTGTTGTTTCTGAAGTCCACCGCAAGTTCTGCTGCAACAACGCTAAGAGGAGACATGTATCGAGAAGAATTGAAAGGGTGGCAGAAAGGGTGCGAGCTCATTTTTATGAGATGGAACCGGTTTATGAATCACTTTCTGTGCAGGAAGCAGTTGTTTAGGGGGCAGCTGAAGCTGATTCTGCATGTAGCTGATCACAGAAAGAGAGATCCAGATGCACATGAACTGGTTGAACATTCAGGCGAGAGCCAAACTTGGTGCAGTCTGCTTGGGATATCGCTACAAGTCAGTCTGAATCAGTATGTCAGTTTTATTTATTTTTTTACTACAAAAATCTGTCCATGCCTCATTCTGTCATCTCCCCATTGTTGCTATTTTAAAGATTTTTAACTGTACCACAAGGCTCAGTCTTAGGACCCATTCTCTTTACAATCTACATGGGTAACATAGGTCAGAGTATCCTTGACGCATCCTTACATTTTTATGTTGATCACACAGTTGTTAATTGTCGAGCTAACAGTTGTTGAGACTCTCCAGCTTTTGAAATCTGCCTTCGACATCATCCAGTCAGATTTGTTCCATCTCAAACTTGTCCTAAATGCCGATAAAACCAAAGGGAGGCTTTTTTTCCAAACAGGAAGTCAGTCCCATAAGTTCTTCCTCTGATTTTTATCTGCAAATGGTGTCCCTATTGAGTTTGTTGATTCCTATAAATATTGGGGTATCCTGGTCGATTCGCATCTCTCTTTTAAGCTCACATGGAAAACCTATTGAAGAAACTGAAAGTTAAACTGGGTTTCTTTTTCAGAAACAGATCCTGTCTAACTTTGAATGCTAGGAAACGCCTTGTATCTGTGACTTTCCTTTACTCCAGTGATTACGGTGACATTATCTACATGAACGCTCCTACAAGCACCCTGCAGATGTTGGATGCTGTCTATCATGGTGCACTAAGATTCATAACTGGCTGTGATTATCATACCCACCACTGCACCCTGTATTCACTGGTTAATTGGACATGATTAACTTCACGCAGACTCTTCCACTGGTACATTTTCATCTTTAAATCACTTCTTGGTCTGCTGCCTTCATACATCTCCTCCTACATGTCTCTGCGCAAGTGCAGCTACAGCGTGCGCTCTCAGGACATGATTACCTGCAGTGTTCCGTCAGTGAGGACTGAACTAGGCAAAAAGGCCTTCTCCTACTCCGTTCCTGTTTCTTGGAATATCTTACAAAAAGAGCTGAAGTTCTCAACCTTGACCTCTCTAAGTGACTTTAAACATCTATGTTCCTGGCAAGAACCAATGCAGACATGTTCCTGTTTTTAGTTTTCTACATTCACCTTGTAATCTAGCTCTTTTTTGTTGTTGTTGCTACTATTCCTCTTCATTGTCCTTTTGGTTGCTATTTTGTTTTGATTGTTTTGATTTGTAAAAAAAAAAAAAAAAAGGAGAAACTTACATTTGTATGCCTATGCCTATTTTATGATTGTCTATTGTCGTTGTTGTCCACTGTTGCCATATCTAAGAAATCAGGTCTCTTGTAAATGAGTCCTTGAGGCTCAGTGGGATTAACCTGCCTAAATAAAGGTTGAAGGATTGAACAATGAGAAAGTAAAAGCTTAAAATCAATAGTTTGTTCCAGTGTTTTTGTAAAGTAAACTTGGGTGTCACTGTTCAAACAGGCGTTATAGAAGAACTTGAGTGTATTCAAGAGGCATCATGAGACTCAGAGTCAGATGTTTAGCTGAGTGTCTGCACAGTTGCTTTTCCAGTTTAGAAGCAATTACCGGTACAAACTTTTTGCATTAAAATCTGAACGTTTTTTTCCTTCAGGTCGCATTCTTTTGGCGGTACAAGCACCACCAGCCACACAGTTTGTTGTTCCCATTCCCAAAGCTGTAAGTTCTGCGTCGCCAAGAAATTCTCCTGGTTTCTTCTGTTCTCGCAGTCTTTGAGCCACGTGAGCTAATCCAGTGTCCCTACGTCTCCCCTCAGGTCTCTAACTGCCCGGCAAAGTATCAGATCTATTTGAAAAGCATCAGAGGACCTATAGACGTCGTACTCCTCAACAAGCGCTCCGTCACCTCTGTTCCTCTCGCTCTTCCCTTTCCGCCTCCTGAAGAACTTCTACAGTGTGCCAAGTCGGCCATGTTGACGTCGGATGGGAAAGAAAACCGCACAGGGCTCTGTCAGGCTTTGGTTAATGAACCAAACAGCATTAAGCCTAAATAGAAATCCTGGTATTTAAATGTTTTAACACAGAAAGATACGTTTTACACAGAAGTGCATTTTATGTGGCCAGAATATGTTTTTTAATTTAATTTTATTTTATTTTTATGTCAGGCATATTTTGTACCGTATATATAAACAATTCCAGCGCCACAGAAAAGTGTCATTAAGGAGCATGGCATTTAAATTATAATCAGAACTGTGGTGGAGGTTCAGCAGATCTTTGCAACACTGGCAGGTTTATAAAACCTGCTCATCTTTTTGTCCAATCTTGTATATTTTATGTGCTCAGAACGTTTGCACTGATATCAAATGTATTTTTTAATCAAGTTTTTAATTTGACAAAAACCCTCATGATTAGATCAATTTGCCTCAAAGTTAATCCTCCATTATGTATAACTGATTGACTGAAGTCAGTTTGTCAGCAAATCAGTGATAAACGTGATTTCCTTCATTTTTGTAGAGGGTAATGCAGATTTCTTCTCGCCTCATGTCCACTACATGTAAGTGCACTTTATATTTTTAACACTATTTTCATTTGTCACATATTTATATTTGCACTTATGATGTTTTCCTCTGCCTCATGTTATTTTTCCACTGGTCCAGGTGTCCACTTGCTTCTCTAAGAGATTAAATCTCCTCGTTGGATGGCAGTGAAGACCTCTGTGACCTTTGACAATCAACGTCTGTATCTTGCCACGAGTGGACTTTCTCAGATGTTTTTTAAAAGTTGTACATAATAAAAGTGGTCTTTTTAAAATTATTGCGTCCATCTTACTGTACACTGTATTATAAAAATAATCTGGATCATTGCTGTCTTAAGCTCTTAAGAATATATAAAAAAAGATTTTCATCAATTTCAATAACTGCCAAACCTTCACATTATTAATAGGACTTGTGTACCGTAATTGATGACATTGCAGCATGAATAAATAATTAATTTATAATTGCTCCCACGCAAACATTTTCCCACTTTATTGCTTTTCTCTGCTGACTCAAACCAAACGAGTGTCTCCTTCAGCAGTTCAACGATTGTGAGTCAAGATTAACACAAAAACTGAAAGATGGGAGTACCATTTTGCTGGCTTGTATATGATCATAGCCTGAAGAATAGGGCAAATTTAACGATGTGGGAAAAGGAAAAAAAAAAAGACTGGTTGAAGAAATTTATTCATTTCCATTAAAACACAAATACAATTTAAAAATAAAAACAAAATGAAAGGAAGCAGAAGAAGAAAATTTATATCTGCTCCCTCTTAAACAAAATCAATTCAAATTAATTTGCACCCAAGTTCAATATATGTTGATGTTCACAAAAATACTTATATATACAGTATATATATATATATATATATATATATATATATATATATATATATATATATATATATATATATATATATATATATATATATATATATATATATATATATATATATATATATATACGTATTTATATATATATATAACTGTGTGGCTGGTGGTGCTTGTACCGCCAAAAGAATGCGACCTGAAGGAAAAAAACGTTCAGATTTTAATGCAAAAAGTTTGTACCGGTAATTGCTTCTAAACTGGAAAAGCAACTGTGCAGACACTCAGCTAAACATCTGACTCTGAGTCTCATGATGCCTCTTGAATACACTCAAGTTCTTCTATAACGCCTGTTTGAACAGTGACACCCAAGTTTACTTTACAAAAACACTGGAACAAACTATTGATTTTAAGCTTTTACTTTCTCATTGTTCAATCCTTCAATATGCATTTAGATTAATACCCATTTGACTGTATAGTAATAAAACAATTTGCAGATGAGATCTGAACAAACCAGTTAACCGTTATTATTGGTGTAAAGAACCCGGATGTCCACGGTGTAGCTGTTGCCATGGAAACAAGTTTGTAAGCGCCTCGGGTCTCGAGACCAGTTTTAAACAGCATTTCTGACCGGTCCACAGCCTCCCTGAGCGGAATAAACAATGGTAAACGTTTTTTTACATTTACTTTTCAATTAATTATTTGCTAGTTAGCTATAGAAATGGCTAGCTAGCTGGCATTTAAAGTTCTGAACATGACCTGAGAGAAACTTCCGGGCAAATCTGATGAGGCTAAACGCTAACGGTTAGCGTTTAAAGAAGCACCCAGTCTATGATATTTTAACCTTACACTGTATTTAAACTGTTTTCTCTCCAGCCACCCAAGAGGAAAGATCCAAGTAAGAAAAGTACAAGTGCTAGGCCGCACACTCTGATAAATGGCCTCACCAAGGAGGAGCTGTCCAAGGAGCAGGTTGTAGCTGAAACTCACAGTAACCACACATCATATTAACTCACATTTTTCTGTTTTGATTAACATCAAGCATGAGCCAGGTGGTTATAGGCAATGAAAGTCTGTTTAATTAAAGATTCAAGCCAGACTGAAGGCAGCCACCTATTATTATCCACCTGCTCTGCCGTCAACTTTAATGTGGCCAGATCCACAACGTGTAGCCCCACAAATGTTATATCAAAACTGGCTTGGCATGATGTGTGCTCTGTTCAATAGCCTATATGCCACGGACTTCCGTTCCAGCACTTCCGCATTCATGACCCACACGGTGCACTTCCGGTTTGCAGTCAACACGGTGTTAGCGATGGCGTTCTTCACGAGATCTCTGCAGGACTTGCCGAAAGTCACTGTTAATAATGTCTACAGAATAATTCAGACCTTTTCTAAAGCGCCCACATCTAAGAAGGATAAAGGATTTATGTGTCCAACTACATAAATAAATATGAAGGTAAGTCGGTATTTGTTTTCAGTTCACCAAACTGCCTCATGTAGGCTAACACAGCTAACATAGTTAGCCTTGCTAATCTGTTGAGTAAACGTGTTTTGTCTGTACAATGTTTTCTTATTAACACAAATGTTAGTTTCAAACAAGGAGGCAGGAGAAGTCAGTTAGGGCTGAGTGTTTACAGTCCATGAGGAAGAGAGCCAGAAGCCCCACTGTTTGAGTCAAAGCCACCTGACAGTTCAGTTTCAAACAAGGAGGCAGGAGATTTAGAGCAGATTTAGAAACAAAAGTTATTTTAATTCAAGTTTGTGTACAAAAGTTGAGCTGAAGTCAAACCTGTTAAATCACTGTTTGTAGCAGGCCTTAATAAGAGATGTTTTCTTTCACTGCACAGGACACGGCAGGTGTTGGTGATGATGAGGGAACCCCTGGTCCAGCCTAGATGTTTGTGAGACGTGGGAAGACACCACCGCTACAGCTCAAACATGAGGGAAGCAGTGAGGAGGAGCTGAGATTGGATCCAAACACCAAATACAAACAAGTTGTTCCACTGAGGCACTGTAATCTGACTGATTACATGTTTTTAAATCTCCAAAAGCAGTCGAGGAAGCTGGGAGTTAAAGTCAGAAGATGTAATAATAATAATATAATTTAAACAGTGTTTAAATATTGTGCCTCATTTAGCTTGACTCATACGTTTTGTACAGTAATGTAACATCATCATCAAATTTCTTTTTAATAAAATGGCTAAAACTGGACTCTAAGCCTGTCTTAAACCAAAATACAGTACACATTTTTTTTGGGTGATAATACATCAATGAAGACAAAAGTCAGAATGTTTTGAACATTTTATTTTCTTACAAGTAGTAAGTAGTGTGACTGTAATGTCAGGGTAGTCCTTGAAGTCTGCAGGTAGATTTTTATGTATCTGCTCTTCAGGTAGAGCCGAGTACCAGGGCCGGCCCAAGCCTTCATAGGGCCCTAAGCGAAATTTGGTTTGGGGCCCTTCATTTCTGTTAATAATGTGGATTACTGCAACCAACAGTCAGATGATCAGATCATTCACCCACCTGACATAAACTCATTTAAACTCTGACAGCCCAGTTTACATTATCCTATATGTATATATCATATGTTTCTAAAAGTAACAAAAGAAAGAAAGAAAGAAAAAACCCCACCAATATACAATGTATTTTACAGCAAAAGAGTCATCTGGTTTATTATCTTTGGTTCCAAAGAACTGCACCAGTAATGCTCAAAATAATTTGTAGTGCAAGATCAACAACAGATAAAATTACTTAGATACATAAAAATAAATTAAATTGTGCAAAAACAGACAAAATAATTTAAAGAATATCAAGACAATACTTAAAATAATGTAAATTTAATTAATTTAAATTTTAAATTTTAAATTAAATGAACTATTATTTGAAACCACGTCAAAATGGTTCTAAAAAGATATTTAAAGTTGAATAATTAGTTTTTAAAACTAAGTAAATGTATGCCACAATGTGCAAAGGCTGAACTTAAAATTTTAGAATAATATAGTTGTTGTTTGTTTAAAAAAAAATCTGTATTTCTTATGTTTTTCTATTGTTTATTAAGGAAATTCTACCATTGCTGTTCATCATTCTTTAGTTTGTAGCAGGTCGCTCTTGTAAATGAGTCCACGAGGCTCAATGAGATTTACCTGACTAAATAAAGGTTGAATGAATGAATATAGAAATCATTAGTAAAAAAATTCAACTCCACTTAGGGGGCCCCCTAGTGGCCCCGGGGCCCTAAGCAGCTGCTTAGTTTGCTTATGCCTTGGGCCGGCCCTGCCGAGTACTGTCAATAAAAAGTTGCTGTGAAAATCCGGCAGACCGTGGACTGATGGACACCGTACGGGTCAGCAAGGTCCCGTTGCTTTGATCCAAGGTCAAGGTCATTTAAGAACAGGAAGAACTCATCAACGGGCTGCAGGGTATGGGTTGACGGGGTGGTGTGGTTAAATAATCAATAAATAACACTGAACAACTGGTAATAACTAATAATTAAATCTCAATGTCACTACTTGTGCAATAACCTGTCACACAACCTGCAGCTTAATCATGAAATCCTGTTTTCACTTTAATGACTATTAAATAATCTGTTAAAGTTAACGCAGCTGAAAAATCATAAAAAGACTAAATTATCGGAACTCTCTGGAATATTTCCCTAAGAAATGTTTAAAGAAGAGCTACAGCCTTTAGTTCAACTAACCCACAGACGCACAAATCACAAAACAAGAACTTTAAAGCAAAGCTAAAAATAAAGACATGTGGTCACATGACCTAGAGTGAAGAGGTCCCTGAACAAAACGCAGTAAAACAAACTCACCACATCTTTTAAGATACACATACATATTACAGTATACAGTACTATGTTTTTGTCATCTACATTTTAACATGGATGCAATGTGGCAGCCTGTCAAAGTTTCTAAAGGAACTTTCTAGTTTTCTTTAATACACTTCAGTACTCAGGGAAGTCTTCTAAACTGTAGCGACTTGGTTCATTTACACAAACTGAACTCACAGCCTAATCACTCTCCCTCCTGAGGGTCTTTCAATGGCATATTCCATATTTGGTGGTTTTATTCTTAATGTGGATCAAGTTCTGTCCGGTGATCCTGTCTAGTTGGAAATGGACGAGGAGAAAATCTTGACAAAATTTTCTAAGACCCCAGCAACGTTTGGAAAGCTTTTCAGATTACGGTAGTATCAAAACTGTCTTCAACACACAGGAAATAAATCCAACCATTCTGGGTAACTATTTATACATCACTGGTCTTACATTTGTAAGAAAATGGTGGGGGTTAAGGTATTTAAACACTTACGGGGCCACCATTATTGTAATAATATAGGACTGATTTGGTCAGTTTACTGACTTACCTATATTTAGATGCGCAGGTCTGAGCAGACTTTATCTGCACAAACTTGACACCAATTCGCGAGTTCATCCTTTTTCCGGTATTAAATTGCTTAACTGTGACTAGACAAAATGTAATTTCACAAAGACTTCAACTTATGTTGGTCTACCAGAAAATAGACCTTTTATTGAAATAATCATAAAATTACATTAAACATTTGTATCGATATTACCTCTGATTTACTAACTACGTTGACAAGAATTCAAATTAAAACAAACAGACAGTTAGGAACTTTACTGTTGGCACATTACTTAACAGATTAATAGCTTATGAAAAATAAGAAATAGGAATGAAAGCTAAGTTAACGGAAGTTAATTATTTTGTTACAACCAGGGTGACACTTTCCCATACAGGTCTCAGCTGGGCTTCTCACACATTCAGAACACATCAACGCCTCGTTACCTGTTGACGATACGTCTTGGAGATAAGAGTTGAAGTTTGTGGACACTAACGGACTGTGTTGTCCAGTTTACGTCCAGATGACCTCCGCGCGTGTGAGCTGATTCAGACGAGCAAGAAGCGCGCTTCTCCCGGCAGGAATAGAGCCAGCTACTGGCTGGACTTTCAAAATAAAACTTCAGAAAACAAATTCTTTCATAAAATGAGTGAGTGGGTTACAGTAAGCTTTACTGTAACACCAGCTGAAACGTGGGTCTAGTTGACACAATGACCGGAACGTCTCCAGCTTTTTCCAGAGAAGAAACCAAGTTCTTAGGAAGTTCTTCCCTCCGACTCTCCAGTGAAAATGCAGGAAGAGTCCCTTTATAGGGGAGGCGGGGTCTCCCCACCTCCTCGATGACTATTGGCTGGTTTAACAAAATAAAAGATGGAAATTTGATCCCATAGGCAGAAATGTCTCTTGACGGACAACAGGAAAACTGTTTACCGAATCGGCCAGATGGCCTGGCCTGTGAGCACAGAGAATATTATGGCTAACTTTCACAGACAAAATAGAGAAGGAAGTTGCAAGTTAAAAGTTCACCCTGAACTGTGCCTTTAGATTCAGAGCCTGCTTGTTCTGCAGAAATAAACCAGCAGAAGGGTCAAACTCATGCAAGTAACAGATTATCATTAAATGACAAAAAGTATACTGTAGATCAATTCTGAATTAACACACATTAAAGAGAAAGTTCAATCTGATTAATTAGTGTCCATTAATTCAAAATAATTGTAACAAATATAAGTGTCCACTCGTCTCCTTGAGGGCTTCAAGAAGGTGTAACACTGAGAGTTTCAGAGAGATGTGGAGAGGCCCACATCCCATACGGACATGAGAGTGCTATATCTCTACACAAATATGCTCTCCCCACAATAAAGCTGTATTTTCAGATGATGGAGCACATTGCTCGCCTTCAAGACAAGCTGGACAGAGAGAGGGAAGAGAGAAAGTTCTTCCAGCTGGAGCGGGACAAGTGCCACTCTATGAGGGAAATCACTGCAACGAAACTAGAGGAGCTCAGGGCCAAGCTGAAAACCATGGAGAGGGCCGCTGAAGAGGATGATGAACGTTATCAGGTCGAGAACGAAGTAAGGTGAACACACGATCAGTCAGATTTAGAGGCAGGGTTTACTCCAAGTTATTGACCAGGATGAAAACCACTTTGTAGAAATAATGACACAATCACATAAAGTTTTCAAGTTCAACTTGGCAAAAGGGCCTTCTCCTACTCCGCTCCTGTTTCCTGGAATATCTTGCAAAAAGTCAAAGTCAAAGTCAACTTTATTGTCAGAAAAGATCTGAAGCTCTCAACCTTGACCTCACTAAGTGGCTTCAAACATCTGCTAAGTTCATGGCAAAAACCAACGCAGACATGTTCCTGTTCATAATATTTTACATTGCTTTATAATGTAGCTGTTTTTGTTTAGCTTTTTTAATACAATTTTTCTTTTATTTGTTATTCTCAATTTGTATGCTTTTTATGATTGTCTAGTGTTGTCTTTTATTGTTGTAGTACTCGAGATCGGTCTTGGTCTTGAGACCGGTCTCAAGACCACTTTTTGTTGGTCTCAGTCTTGTCTCGGACATTGAGGACTCGAGATTTTATTTCAAGACCAGTCAAGACCACAACTGTGGAATTATCGCTAAATTGCCAGAATATTGTCCAGTTTATTTGTTAACATCCTTGTTTTTATTGGATGCCAAACATACTGATTCAAATCGAAGCAATAACGCGACTCATTGCTAAATACATGTTTTTGTTACCGTTGTCACCCCCTTTCACTCGCACACGGTTCTGTACCAAGAGAACAATACAGACAACAGAATGTACCGTCACAACCAGGGGTGAAAGTAAGCCGGTACTGTCCAGTACTGTGTAGGACAACAAGCAAAATATGAGAAGGTTAGCTAGCAAGCTAGACCAAGCATTTTCACATACCTCACGATGGAGTCCTTCGTTGTCCGCTCGTAGCCGCGCTAATCGTGTTAGCAGCGCTGATCGATTTCCACTCTCCTTTCTCCGGGGTCATCCACGAGAAAAACTTTGAGTGTCCTTGCGTGTAGCATCCCTGAGCAGAGCGGACAGGCCTCGTGGGTGTCCGCTGCTGAAAAGTGGGTAGCCAGATCCGCTGAAGCAGGTTCTGGAGCCGGAGCTCACAGCCTGCCAGAGTTCCTCGTCCGAGGACTTCCTCTCGCTGAGCTGCTCGTGGCTGCTGGCCTGTTAGCTTCGTTAGCTTAGCAGGTAGCATGCCTTGCAGTTAGCGTTCGCTAACCGAGCAGTAGAAAAGCAGAAGAGAAAAGGCACGGGAGCTGGGGCTCGCTGGCCTGCTGGTCTTCTTTGAGTTATGGGTTTTCGCATTACCTTCTCAGGAGCCATGGCTGAGAAGAGTTAAGCTCGTTAGCAGTGCTAACGTTGTCCAGAGATGTCTCCCTCCTCGCGTCGCTTTCGCCGGCTAGCCTGCTACTTGTTAGCAGGGTAGCGGTGTCGCGCAGTCAGCACCGTCGAGTGAAGCAGTCTGTGGAGAGAGGAGAAGAGAACTTCGGGGTGAAGGAAAAATGTGCCGGACCAGCTTTCGCCAGCCCGGCAGTCCGCAGGAAAAAATTCTCTGTACGCTCTGTGTAGGGAGCGAGCTCACCTCTGGTCGAGCGATGAAGTACAGAGAAGATCCGAGAAGAGTGTTCAGGTCTAAGCGAGGTGAAGGGCAATAAGAGAAAGTAGGATGGGCGTCCGCGTCTTAAATACCCAGAGGGAGGGGACTCTGGCGTGACGCTGACGCCCCTGCCATAAAGGCGTGAGTGTATTCCTTCAGGTAACCGTGCGGGGGCGCAGTTTCCCATAGCGATATGTTGCACCGAGTGACATGACTGATAAGGGAACTGATTTCGTTGTGTAGCTTTGAAAATTTATTAAAGCTGATATATTCATTCAAACTTAAAGTTGCAGTATGTAACTTTTATTTAAAAAAAGTTATTATAAAGGTTACATTTGTTTTTCACATGTTTGTTAAAACTGTCACTATGTTGTGTCAGTATAGTATAAGACAGATAATCTGTGAAAAGATTGAGCTCCAAGACTTGAGTTCTTAGAGGTCTTGATCTTGGACCCGAAAAGTCTTGGTCTTGTCTCGGTCTCGGTACACTCTGGTCTTGGTCTTGACTTGGTCTTGGGTTAGGTGGTCTTGACTACAACACTGTTGTCTTTGTTGTCCACTGTTGTCATCACTCTTTGTTAAAATCAGGTCCCTCTTGTAAACGAGTCCTCGTGGCTCAATAAGATTAACCTGTATAAATAAAGGTTGAATGAAAGTTACAAGATACAAACCGATTGTTACAGAACAATGTGAGTTATGTATATGAAACAGAATGTCTGTTTAAATTCTACGTGCATTTATTGACTCAGCTGTGGTAAGGCAGCTTTTCACAAATCTGACAAATTTATTATTATTCGTTTTATTGCCACAGTCTTTTCAGCACAGTGACAATAAGCCTCAGACTCCAACAGCATTGAGTTTATCAAACTTTGCAGGGTAAGATACTGAATATGTGTAAAGCACAATTTTCTGCTTAGAATCGGCAACAAAAAAACGAAAGAATGTTTTTAGAATCCCGAAACCATTTCCTTAAAACACAGCAACATAAAGGTTAGGCACATTTTAAGTGTCACACAAAGCATATTTTTTCCAGCATATATGCGGGCAAAAATGATGAATAAATCAACTTTACAGTTTTGTATATTTGATGATTTGTTCCTTTGTCACCAGGTGTTCGTGCAGAAGCTGAAGCACCTCCTGTGTGAACACCAGAACACAGTGTCTGAGCTGAAAGAAGCCCGTTTGGTCACTGCTGACACGCTGCACAAGGAGCAGGATGAGCTGGAGGACGAGCTTTCTAACAACATGAGGGCTATCACGGTAGACAAGCAGGACTCTGACTGGGAAAATCAAGTCAAGGAGCTTGAGCTGGTTTGTCCTACACATTTTATTTATTTTAGCAAAGGCTTGCCACTAAACCACATCAATACTACCAACACATCTGTTGTCCAAATCTGTCACCAATGAATGCTTTTGGTCTTATTTTCATATGCAGAATTTTGTCTGTTGTTATTTTGGGTGTATCTATTGTCAGATTCCCATCAATGTCCTTAACAGACATTCATCTGTATTTATGTTTGAATACCATACCATACCATACCATTTTATTTATAAAGCACTTTAAACAGGAACAAGTCCACACCAAAGTGCTGGACAAACAAACACGCAACAGGCAACACAGACAATGAAGTACAACACGAAAAACATAAAAACATTGCAGATCATAAATCAAACGATCCAATACAAATCAGCTGGCATTGAAAGCGATGGAGTAGTAGTGAGTTTTTAACCGGGATTTGAAAACCGAGAGGGAGGGGGCCTGTTTGATGAGCAGCGGTAACTCGTTCCAGAGTCTTGGGCCTGCTACAGAGAACGCCCTGTCACCCCTGCGCTTAAGGCGAGTTTCTGGAACTATTAAGAGTACCTGATCCTCTGACCTCAAAGCACGTGGAGGGACATATGGGTGTATCAGATCCGAGAGATAGGCGGTGAATGAATAAATTACTGTCGTTGCACCAACAGTGCAATGAGAAATTAATAACGCATAATCATGACATAAAAGAAACACCAGCACAATAAAAACACCAAAACTTGTGAAGTCTAGGAGATGTGATATGTACAGATAGTTTCACATTTGGCTGTAAAGGGCCATAGATGCTGAATTCAAGGCTTTTTATAAACCAGTGGGTAATGCCCTGTCCTCCGTGACTGAAATCCATCAACCAGAAAGAGGAAAGAAGCTTAAGCTCTTCGTATGTTCTGCTCGTTCCACGGTTTGTTTTGGTGGCAGCAGAAATGCTTGAAGTTCATCCCTTCATTCTAACTGGGGTTGATGTTGAAAAATGAAAAGCTGAACAGCTGCTCCTGTTTGGACTGAAATAAACAGCGTTTCTCATTTTTCTCCTGTTTTTGGTGAATGCATCCACTCACCATTAACAGCCTGATGAGAATGTCTCAGAGGAAACATCGGGGGATTTATATTAGATGAGTTGTAGGCTCATCTCACACTCTGGTGAAAGTGATGCAAAAATCTTTTAGCTCAGTTGTTTTTTAAATTATTTTCTTTACATCACTTTTTGAACTTGTGACTTTTTTAGTCTCTTGTTTGAACGTTTGCAGGCTGTGACTGAAAGCAGTGAGGTGGAGATAAAACGAACGCCGAGCGCCTTGTACAAACATCATTTTGAACATTTTTTTCAACAGAAACACCAGGAAGAAATGGCTGCAACCAGGGACAACCTGGAGAGGCTGCTACTCACAGGTAAATGTCCTATTATTATTTTATTTATTCATTTATTCATTCGATTAAAAGAAACAAAACAAATCCATTAAAAAAAACTGAACGAAAAGGGTGCAGAGTATAATATTTGCCCCTGATAAAAAAAAAATATATATATATATTGTATATATATATATATATATATATATATATATATATATATATATATATATATATATATATATATATATATATATATATATATATATATATATTAGGGGTGTAACGATACACAAAACTCACGAGACGAGACGAGAAAATCACAGATCTCGCGAGAACGAGACGAGATTTTAACATTAGTTCAAGAAAACTTCAAAGATCGGTTTTATGCCGCAAAAAGGCTTTTATTCTGTTTTAACATGTATTACAAACCCAACTGATGTCTTCATTTTACTGATTGAATCTCCTTAGACCTTAGAACGTTCAACTTTGTTTAAAAAAATAGATATTCACGCAGGACTTTCCAAAAATTGAACATAAATANTATATATATATATATATATATATATATACTGTATATACTATATATATAGATATTATAACTACAAACAAACATCAATTTAGGATTGGACAATCTCAAAAGTGAAAATAAAAAAACATTAGGCATCCTTTGCTTGGCACCATACTTTCCCAACAGTTTTAACTTAATCATCTTTTTAAACAGATACTGTTTTAGAAATTTTTATGGTGATATCAAGGCAACGCCACAATCGTATTCCCTGAATTACAACGCAGCTCCTTCAGACTAGTTCTTAATGGAGGTTTTACAAACATTTCCAATCCCTTATGTTTATGTTTATGTTTATTAAATTTGTTCATTTTTTTACAAAAGAAACAATACAAGTCAATCCCATAAATGATAATGTACAAAATATAAAAAAATGAAAGGTAGCAGAAAGAAGAATAAATCTTATTATATCTGCCCCTTTTTTCGAACAATCAGATTAAACAATAATAATCTTCAACCAACAGTACAAAATGACTAACTCTTTCTAATTTTCTAACTAATACAATACACATTACGCTATTTCATGTATATTTTTTTAACACATTCGTTTTGATCATTTTCTTAAATGTAAACATTGACTTGGCATTTTTAACTACGTTCTCCAAGCCATTCCATAATCGAATTCCCTGGATTGAGGTAGAACGTATACGTACGTTATAATGATTCTCTCTCTTTTTTTTTAAACAAATTTTAATTCAATATTTGGGGGTAATATTTTTTCTGAGCTTTATACATGACTTGTAAAATACTGTATTTAACTGAATCATAACATTTTAATAATTTCAACTGATGAAACAATGTATTTGTTGGGTACATAGCACTTCCTACTAATAATTCGTATAGCTCTTTTTTGTAAAATAAAAATAGGGTTTGTAATTGTTTTGCATGCTTTTCCCCAAACTTCAGTACAGTAGATTAAATATGGAACAATCATTACATTATACAATACAGTATATACAAAGCTTTATCCTTCAAAAATTATTTTACTTTATACAGTAATGCAATTGATTTATTTTTATTCTTAAGTAATTTACATGAGATTTCCATGTCAGCTTCTCATTAATAACAACACCCCAACATTTTATTTAACTAACTCTATGAATTTCAATACTGTCAATTTTAAATGTGTAAGAGTCCAACCGACTGCAGCTCCTCTCCAAGAGTTTGTATTTTTATGAATTCTGCCTGTATCATCTCTAACATCTGTTCAATATCGTCATCTGAACAAAAAATGATGGCATTATATGCAAATAAAACACACTTCAAAAGCCCTGACACATCAATCAGATTATTCACATACATTATTTATTATTATTCACAAACAACTTTGGTCCCAACAAAGAGCCTTGGGGGACTCCACATCCATTAATACAAAATTCAGATATTACATCGTTTACCTGTACAAACTGTCTCCAAACAACTGGATAGCCACTGCAGTGTTAATCCTCTAATGCCATATTTATTCAGTTTTTCAAGGAGAATGGTGTGATCAATAGTGTTGAAGGATTATTAACACAACTTCTTATGCTTTCAGAAACCTGCTGAACTATTTACCTTTTTTTGGTCCCTGTTTGATTAGAAACAGTCAAATATGAGCAACAAGAGCAGGAGATGATGATGATGATGGATATTCAGTGCATCGAGCTGCAGTGGAAAAGCCACATTGCGGAACTTAAAGAAGATCACAACAAATTCATCAGGGACACCAGCATGGAGGCTAATTTCAAGTTGAAGCAGGACGTTGAGGCCATCGATGAACTCACCGTATGTGTGACCAGCAGCTCTTCCATCTGCTTGTTTTCAGGAATAATTTCTTTCAAAAGAAGTTCTTGTTTTGATGATTTACTTTAGCATTTGTTTCTAAACGGTCAACTTTAGAAAAACCTTCAGATTTGACTCGTTTGAATATAGAGCAGGACTTTAGGTTGTAGCTTAACTGCAGAACTGCACACTAAATTTTGTGTTCTGTAATTTTTATTTAGATGTGACTTGTTTTGTTGACATCCTAGGAAAAAATCCCTAAACTGAAGCTGGAAGTGAGGAAGATGATGTCGGACTGGCAGTCTGTTTCGCAGGAAAACCTTCATCTTACTGAGCTTCTGACTAAAGTCAGGATGGAACTCACTAACTTGGAGAAGAAAACAAAATTATGCTCCGAGGTGATTTTTAAAATGATTTTTTTGTAGTTGTCTTTCTTTTAATTATTTTATTTAAGGCAGTATTAAGCAGCGTATTGTTGAAGAAAATTTATGCAGGATGTTTTATTTTTCTCCTTTTTTGTTTGTTTTGAACAGAATGAGATCAAAAACCCCAAAATAAAAGTCCTGAAAGACCTGAAATCAGATCATGGGGTTTTGGAGCAAAGATTCAGCAAGGTACAAACTAAAAATGAAAATAAAAGCACATTTCATGTCAATCCCTTGTAAACATGTGTCTCCATATTTGGTGCAGCTTCAGCTGGAGAGGGACGAGCTGTTGGCGTCATTTGAGCAGAATATTCTGAGGAAGCAGCATGAAGCAGATTTGCCAAACGTCTTGTTAGAGCGTAAGCTTCAGAGCGTGACGGATCGTCTGGAGGAGGTTGAGGCTCAGCTCCAGTATGTGCTCTCAGCTCCAAACATGGACCACACCGCCCTCATTGACCTCACAAACAAAGTGGAGGTACTGCTGGATATTCACTCCTTGTGAAATATTTACATTTATAAGATTTATTTATTTATTTTGTGGGAAAACTTCAAGACCTAGAATTTTACCATCAGGATCTTTAGAGTAATGTATGTTTTGCTGTATAAGTCAGTTTTTTTTTACATAATTTACATGCCCTGCTACTTGTACACCAAAGCAACGTATTTATGGCTTTTTCCCCCATATTTAGAAAACTATTTTGGTTAAGATATGACCATTTTCATTCATTCTGACTGAAAATATTGAACATTACCATTTTCAGCTGATAGATGGCGCTCAAATATTAAGGCATGCCACTGCACCTATTCTTTCAAGGCAACAGTTTGAAACAGTAATCCATGCCTTCATTTCATCATGTCTGGATTACTGTAATTCTCTCTATCTCGGAGTAAGCCAGTCCTCACTTACACGTCTGCAGCTGGTGCAAAATGCTGCTGCACGTCTTTTAACAGGAACACATAAAAGAGAGCACATCACACCTGTCCTGGCTTCTCTCCACTGTTACCCGTGTATTTTAGAGTTTGTTTTAAAATTATTTTGTTTGTTTTTTAGGTTTTAAACAGTTTGCCCCGCCTTATTTAACAGAGCTTCTACACCATTACACTCCACCTCGGTCACTCAGGTCTGCTGACCAGCTGCTTCTGGTCATTCCAAAGAGTAATGCCTCATCCTCACCTAAAGCATATCGCGCTTCCAAAAATCTCCAAACGCACTGTACTGGCTGCTTGTCAACAGATGACTGTCCTCATCTAACGCGTCTGCAGTGGGAGGAGGAGCGTGTTGGTCCTCTTCCGCTCCGGTGTTTGTTTATTTCCGGTCTCAGAAAAATGGCGGACGCAATACGAAGAATTGCCTTGTACTTAATCTACAAACAGTGGCGGACTTAGACATTTTGGGGCCCCAGGCAAACCTTTGTAAAGGGGCCCTCCCCCAAGTCAGCCTAAATGTACCATTAGGCCCCGCCCTGAAGGTCAAAGATTTTCATGTTCATACTCTAATACTGGGAACTAGACGACAAAAAACAACCGTTTTTTTCTCTACTTTAATAAGGTACAACTATCCTTTAAAGTCTTTTTGCAAAACATGTTTTATTATTGCAATAAAAGGCTCTAAATCAAGTCTTACACCAAAATTCAACAACACTAAATAAACACAAACGAATAGAGAGGGTAGATGTGAGCAATACAGTAGACATGCATTTTCCTAAATTAGAAGATTTTCACAACTGTTATATATTCTGTAACAGGGAACAGTTGTTAGATCAATGTGAAAAAGTGAGTGTGTGTAGTTGAGATGTGGTACTTTGAGATGAATTCACACACTGGCTCGATATGAACAGCAAGATGTCCAGGCATGAGTCTTTTGGCCATAGTGCTGGATCATCTGCCAAAACACGACCACCAGAGAGTGAAGGGACTTCTTGACTCACAGCAGGCTAAAAGGAAAAATAAGACATTATTACATTTAATACATGTGAAAGCTCTCATTTATCCAATTTTCCATAATTAAGACTGAAAGTTTTGACTTCTTTTTAAACCTTAAGACTTGCACAGACTTTAAACTAAATGACTCAAATAATATCACTTTTCATTTATATCAATTTTTACATTTTAGATAACATTTTAATTTAGCAATCCTAGCCTTTTGATTCTGTTGTTTTAAACTAACAGTGGCATTTCTGTCCAAAGCAAACCAGTCATTATTAAAAAACACGTTTTTGCATTACTCTGAAAGCTATAAGTTGTGCTTTGTAATGTATTTAATGGAGGGACTATGGACCAAATAACAAAACAACAATAGTCTGATGAAGTTTTAACAGTCAAATATTTTGTAAAATGGTTGAGAAAAAAAAAACAATAGATAACTGTGTAATATTTTAGATCTATTCTATTCAATGTATAGTCCGTATATTTTAATAATATAACAAACAAGCAGGGTAGGGAGGGAGCTTAAGTAGGTAAAATATAAACTTCCCTCTATTTCTCCTCGTTTAAGTCAGAAGATTTAGGCCGAATATCTTTTAATATTTTGATACAGAAAGAAAACATGAAAATAGTGGTTGTGTCAGCTGATTACTGTCAGGATTTCTTTTACCCAACCTACATAGTAATTCCTAAAACTCATACCTCATCTTCATCTTCGCCTTTAAGAGTCACTGCCTCGGAGGTATTCACTTCTTCCTGTCCGGTTCCCCCACACTTTCAATGGGCCGCCCGTCATTATCAGCCGTGGATTACGTTTCAGACCCATTAAAAAATGTTGTCAATTTTGTTAATGTTTTTCTTCTCCTCTTGTCTTCCCGCTTCATCCTGCTCAAGCATACAGCACTTCCTGGATTTTTGTGTGATGTCATGATGGAATAGTCCATTTTAGTGTGTGTGGGGGGGGGGGGCAGAAATCAACCTTAAATCTTATTGCGTTTTTAATCTTCGTTTTCATCGTAACTATAATTATTTTATGTTAAACGTACATTAACAAGCAGGAGCAATGTTCGAGATGTAGGTGACTGGCCAGGGCGGGGCCCCTGGCTGATTGGGGGCCCTAGGCAACCGCCTCTTTTGCCTTAATGGTAGATCCGCCTCTGTCTACAAAGCAGCAACACGCAGACGCCGTGCACAACAACAATTCTGGATTCACTCCACATTAGAGAGGCGTCATGGATTTGGTGAATTTCACCATCTGATCCAGGAGCTGCGCGCAGACGAGGAGCGCTTTCAGCGGTACTTCCGTGTCACCCGCCCCCAGTTTGACGACCTGCTGTAAGTTTCTCCTCCATGTTTACCGCGGGATTTTTTTCATCTGTTAAACGTTTCGCGCGGTGCCCACCTAATTCCGTCCCGTCGTCGTTGCGTGATCACATGGCAGAGTCTCTCCTGATTGGTCCTGATTGTTTGCTGCTGAGCAGCGAGCTGAATCTAGCTGTGGAAGCACGGAATGCCGTGCTTCCACAGCTGTGCTGCCGAGCAGCACAGTCGCTGCTCGGATGCGACGCGGGAGTAGGAAACAGCTGCTGCTCACTTTCGCGCTGCTTGTATGCTGTAGATGCGCCGCGACACGACCCGCTGCTCCAAGATTCGCGTCCCCATAGACTTCAATGTAAAGTGGCTGCTTCGGCTGCGCGAGATGCGTGCGGTGGGGATCCAGCATAAGAGGAAGCTTCGAGGAGACAGGGCCTTCTCTGTTAGTGGCCCTAAGTTATGGAACGCTCTGCCTTTGTACATTCGACCTGCCCATTTTTAAAACCCGTCTGAAAACTCATTTCTTCTCATTGGCCTTCAACCCAACTGAGACTTGATTTTATTTCATTTTTATTGGTATCGATTTTATCTGTTTAACTCATTTTTTTTTTTTTTTGTATTTTAAATTGAGTATTTAGTTCTCTGTGTGCTTGGCTTTGTAATAGGGATGGGGCAGATCCGATCCAGTATCGGTATCGGTATCCGATACCAGCATAATTTAAGTATCGGATATCGGATCCAACCTGCCGATATTTCCGATCCAGCTTCAAAGAGCACTTGTGTTCCATCATATTCTGTGACTGCCGTCTTAACATTATGTGAGTTAAAACCAATGAAGACACTCACAACAGGAAACTCACAAACTTTAACAGTATAGTCTTTATAGTATAGAAAACATTCCAAAATACACATAACTTTATAGTCTCAGTACAAATATTTCATTATACAGATTCACATACCTGAACAGTATCGGATCGGAAAAATATCGGTATCGGCCGATACCCAGTTCTTAAGTATCGGTATCGGATCGGAAGTGAGAAATGTGGATCGGTGCATCCCTACTTTGTAACTTTGTTTTTATGCTTTCTCTTATCTTGTTTTTAACTGATGTTCAGCTCTTTGTTTCAACTGTCGCTGGTGTTAAAGCGCTATATAAATAGAGTTGATGATGATGTATCATGTAATAGGTAAAAGTGGCTATTAATGACACAATCGGCTTGCCATAACCTGCTACAGTCGTCTGCCTGGAACAACCACATAAGCTTCATTTTGCTGCGTCGCCCCAGCGAAATGCAGCTGATTTGACCATCAAAGTGCATTTATAGACTGAAACACACCTTTTCTATAATTTCAAGCAAACAAATAATTGTTTTAAAGTGTTAATAGAATAGAATAGAATAGAATAGAATATATCTTTATTGGCATATTTGCACCAAGGTACAAAGTGTTGCAATTGGCGCGCGCACCATCCGAAGAGGGACGTACGCACGGAAAGCCGCAGCAGTAATTAAACCGCGCCGCCAACAATCAGATATGGAAAAAAGGAACATACAGTCGGATAATCATTGGTATTCAAAAAAAGAATCTATCACATTTTGTCTTAGGACATTCTATGATAAAGTCGAAAAAACTCTACCAGCTTCAGCACGGATAAAGACAAAGACATGTTGCATTTGATGGCAAGCAGGGAGATAGTCCGTGAGTAATCATTTCAGATAAGCACAGTCTGCAGATGGCCTCAGCGACAGTTTTTCAACAGCTTTCGACTCCAGGAGAAGTTTGCAGTTAGCCTCTTTTCAAGGTTGCTTTGAGTCTCGATTAGATTAGTTGCTTTATTTATTTTTCAGGGCAGGCTACAGTGTACTTTGACTGCAACCTTGAAGTCCAGATGCTGTCTAGGTCCAAATCGCCGAATCATGTGAGGTTCCGAGCTACAAATCCCCATCTGTACCCTGATGAAGCCCGGTCGGCTGTAAACGAGTCCCAAAACGCACTGCAGGTCCGCGGCTGTCCACCACTGCACCCATCGTGCGATTCAGCTCGAACAACAGCTGGGTCGTTGAGGTCACAGCCCGGATCAAAGAATCTTGTTGAGCAGGAAGTTTCGCCAGCGCGCTGATCGCCGCGGCAGACTCCCTCAGCTTCCAGTAGCAGAAACCTCCGCCAATGCCAAAAAGCAGAGCAGCTGCCACCAATATTCCAATAATCCACAAATCTTCCACGTCTTCGACAGAAAGAACGGTCAGACACATTAACTTCCATTCACCCCACGAGTCCATAATGTAGCCCACCGCATGCGTGTCGAGGGGGCACGCCGGTTCTCCTGGTCCGGAGCGCTTCATGGAAAAAATTTTATCGATAGAGGAAACAGCCCACGCAATTAAATCCATTTTCAAATTGGTTCGAGTGAGCACTGAAGAGTTACAGACGAGACAAAAATGCAAAAGCAGGGAGGAGGAAAACTTTAGGGAGGAGAGGAGCAAAAAGAGAAGCGACCTGCTTTGCCAAGAGCCGGAAGTAGTAGTAATCTTGTTAATTTCTAGTTTAAAGCTCCCCTGACATCATCTTTTAACTTTCCATAAAATGGCACAACATATATATATATATTAAGATTGACCTCTGATCGTTTTTGCTAAAACAATGTGAAATGAATGAAAATTCCTCTCTAAAATAGTTTAAAATTAGCGCCGTTTTTTTTACATGGTAAATACGGATTTTCCCGTCGCGTGATTATGACGTCACATCGAGACTCGGCTCAAATGCGCACATTGAATACAATGGAGGAAGATACAAACGCGATCCGTCCAATTTAGCCATTTAAAACTTTAGATTTTAGCGGTTTGTCTTCAGAGAAGCCAAAGTTATTTCGAGTAAACAGCAGGTTATAATTTTTTTTCTGCTGCTGCTGTTTTTTGTAGACTTTTCACTTCAGGAAGTGAGCAGCTGTGTGATGAGTTACAGGAGCTGCAAGTTGAGAGGCAGAAGGAATTCTACAACATCTAAATCGTTTCCACAGCACTGAAATGGTAATATATTAGTTAATGTTTCTAATAATTATTCAACATTAATTTATAGTTTAAAAAATTAGTCCCTTTTAAAATATCTGTTAAATATTTTAATGTTTATTCTAACATACGTTCTGAAATTTTTAACTAGTTTTTATTTGTGTATTTTTATCCATCAATATTTTTTTATTTTGTTGTAAATTTACATTTATTTTAAACAAAAACACTTTTAGATGTTTGAATCAGTTTGATTTCATCCGTCCTGTTTGGTCCAAAAAATGCAGCTGAGATGTCTTGACTGGACACCTGTCCAGGTGTCCCTGTGATGGACTGGAAACCTGTCAATTCAAACAATAAATGATATTCACCCCAATTTTTTTAAATCATATAAATACTTTATTACTGGTACATATATAACAAAGCCCCGCTTTTCTGTTTAAGGTGTTGGATGATGTGATCAAATCTCCCTACACGTCATCCGAATCCGCTGACACGTCTCTTTGTTCAACTCTTCTTGCCCATGGAGAACTAAAACAACAGAAACGAAGAGGGAGAACACGACCCTGCTGTTAAAGTGAAAACAAGCTAATTCAAACTATGAGAATAAACATTTTGTGATGCTTCATTTGAGTGTTGTCTTTTTTAAGGCTACAAACTAAAAAATGTTTTATGGTGACATGTTTAGGAAAGAAAGTAAACCAGCATCCTTTTGACTTGTTCAGTTTTTATTAAAATTGTTAAAGGTTTGTTTTTGATGAAATCTTATAGAATCTGCATATGGTGCCAAAATTAATGCTTGTATATTTTTAACTAGTTTTTATTTGTGTATTTTTATCCATCAAGATTTTTTTATTTTGTTGTAAATTTACATTTATTAAAAAAAAAAAAATATTTTAGATGCATCTTTATGAATCCGTTTGATTTAAACCGTCCTGTTTGGTCAAAAAAATGCAGCTGAGATGTCTTGACTGGAGACCTGTCCAGGTGTCTCTGTGATGGACTGGAGACCTGTCCAGGTGTCCCTGTGATGGACTGGAGACCTGTCCAGGTGTCTCTGTGATGGACTGGAGACCTGTCCAGGTGTCCCTGTGATGGACTGGAGACCTGTCCAGGTGTCCCTGTGATGGACTGGAGACCTGTCCAGGTGTCCCTGTGATGGACTGGAGACCTGGAAACCTGAAAACACAAACTGATATTTTTATTAAAACAGCTATGGAAATTTATGTTTTTTGACGGTATTTGATATAAATTTATTTTTAAATTTAATGATTGACATATAAACATTTTATTTTTATTTTTAGTGAACATTTAGTGCATGTAAACATGCAAATTTCAACTGGAAATATGAATGATGTTTTTCAGAACGTATGTTAGAATAAACATTAAAATATTTAACAGATATTTTAAAAGGGACTAATTTTTTAAACTATAAATTAATGTTGAATAATTATTAGAAACATTAACTAATATATTACCATTTCAGTGCTGTGGAAACGATTTAGATGTTGTAGAATTCCTTCTGCCTCTCAACTTGCAGCTCCTGTAACTCATCACACAGCTGCTCACTTCCTGAAGTGAAAAGTCTACAAAAAACAGCAGCAGCAGAAAAAAAATTATAACCTGCTGTTTACTCGAAATAACTTTGGCTTCTCTGAAGACAAACCGCTAAAATCTAAAGTTTTAAATGGCTAAATTGGACGGATCGCGTTTGTATCTTCCTCCATTGTATTCAATGTGCGCATTTGAGGCAAGTCTAGATGTGACGTCATAATCACGCGACGGGAATATCCGTATTTACCATGTAAAAAAAACGGCGCTAATTTTAAACTATTTTAGAGAGGAATTTTCATTCATTTCACATTGTTTTAGCAAAAACGATCAGAGGTCAATCTTAATATATATATATGTTGTGCCATTTTATGGAAAGTTAAAAGATGATGTCAGGGGAGCTTTAAGTCCTCTTGTTCACGCTCCTGTGGCTGCCATTTGGCAGTCGATTGATTTTTGGCACACCACCAGCTCACATTTCCGGGTTGTCAGCGCTGACGCATAATAGATGTGACATATATGGCAAAATGACAGATTTATGGATTTTTTCCACTTTATTAGACATATTTGGACTGATGTGACTTATAGGGCGGTGTGACTTGTACGGCAGAAAATATGGTACCTTTAGAAATCTGGTTTCTACAGTTACCTCCGGACATCATGATGATCTGTTTATTTAGTGCCTTTGTTTAAATGAAAACGATGTGTGTCCTGTAGGTTCGTAAGGATTTTCTGCAAACTGCTGAAACAAAGTGAAGAGCTCTTAACTCCTATGTGGATATGGTCTCATGAGGATGAAGAAAGAACAACATGGATCTGACACTGGAATAAGTCAAAATGTTAAATTACAAAAAAATCCTGTTTTGCTTGTGTTGGAAACTCACATGTTGCTGTGAGTTACGCTTTACCATATGTGCATAACCAGTAATAAACAAAGTTTAAATTAAATATTGTTTTGTTTTCGTTACAATTCAGAGCTGGATCAGAATCAAGAGAAAAGTCCAGAACATTTTAAATAGCTTTTAGTTTACGCTGCCCTCTAAAGGTGGAGAGCATCCCTACAAAACAAAAACGACGGATGATGTTTTATTTCACTCCAAACATTCATTTGCATAGACCAGAAAGAAAATATAAAAATGATAATCTTTTGGGAAAAAATCTACCTGCAGCAAATCAATGTGTCATTTTCGACCTCTGACCTCGTGACGGGA
Source organism: Garcialebias charrua (assembly GCA_038048925.1). Taxonomy (NCBI): domain Eukaryota; kingdom Metazoa; phylum Chordata; class Actinopteri; order Cyprinodontiformes; family Rivulidae; genus Garcialebias; species Garcialebias charrua. Next base: position 38,071 of record JBBPBX010012545.1, read on the forward strand.
ATATTTGTTCAAGTAGTAACAGCTTGTAGAAAAATGAAAACGTTTTTTTTTTTTTTCCTTTTCTTGTGTTCTGGTTTTTATTGAACCCAAGGTAATTTTTCACTTTCAAGGTGGAAAAGCATGAATCATTTTAAAACTTTTTCACAAATATTAGTTTTTTCTTTCAGTGAAATTCAACTTTAAAGCTTGAAAAGTTTGGCTACCAGCAAAGTCAACTTTTTTTCTTTTTGTTTGTTTAATAAAAAAAAGTGATTATATGACTGATGTCACAAGATGAAGAACTTTCTGGACTTTTAGTAGAAGCAAAGATCAAATAAATTATAAAAGCATGATGTCATCTGTGAGCAATACAGTAAAACTGGATTTCAAATTTACTCTGGATGCTACTCATTGTGAGGTTGAGCAATAATCCCCCAAAATTGTATTTTACTCAGTCTGTTTTTTTTATAGCTTAGTGTTAATGTGGCGTAATAATCTGAAACTTGTATCTAACTCTCGATGAGAGTTGCAGCAATAAGTGAAAATATATATTAAATAGAGGTCAAACTGCAGTCGTAGTGTTACATCTTCCACTCGCTTATGTTTTGTTTGTTTTGATTATGTTCTTGTTGCACAGAAGGAATTTTATTTTATATATTTCATATTATTTTTAATATATATAATCATATACAATATAATATACAGTATATATATATATATATATATATATATATATATATATACAGTATATATATATTTATTTTATTACAGCATTTTCATGCTTTGCGTCCCAGTTATGTGGAAAATGTAGGCACTTTTTTGTTTTTGTAGTTTCACGATTTATTTGATCATGTGCTCCAATTGAATGTGATACAAAACACCTGGTCTTTAAGATTTTAAGACCTGATCAGCAGCAGTTGTAGATCCCAGAAAGTTGAGCATTTTTGAACCTTTTTGAATTTACACATTTCTTTTTTAAAGCCGGGAAAAGGCGCTGCACATTTCAGCTGTGAAGCACGGCGGGGGACGAGTCATGGTGTGGCTACCTCCCAATTTCAGGATATAGATTCTTGTCCTGAATGTTATGAAAGACTGAGAGATTAAATCAAATTTCACTGGTTTATCAACAGTAAAATGTTTATTTAGTATGTTTTAAAGAGGATTTTGGCCAATTTGACTGAGATGCATATATGGACGAAGGTGTTTTTCAAATAGTTATATAAATATCCAATTATTCTCAGTCGGGTCATCTGGACAGTTTCATTATTTTTATAGAAACGTTTCACCCTCTATCTGGAGGGTTTCATCAGTCATAGGACTTCCAGCAATCTGTTTCCCCCACCAAGAAGTAAACACCTTAAGTCAGAGTCAGAGTCAGAGAGTCTTTATTGTCATTTGCACCGCATGTGGTACATGAGATGAAAACGAGATTATGTACACGAGGTCCCAGTTACATCCAACAACAATGAAAGAGAAAAACAGTAATAACATCTAGAACTAACTAAGAAAAACATCAACTAGTAATACACTAAGCCCTAATATAGTGGTAGACCAACCAGTAAAAACGAAAACAAACAACAACAAAAAACTGTCCAGATGACCCGACTGAGAATTATTGGATTTGGTACCTGGATTATTGAGCATGAACTTTCTTGTTATATAAACTTTTTTTTTTTTAAATGACGTATCTGCAGGAAGAAGGAGACAAATGTCCATATTCCAACACCAAAACTCAATGAAAGTCATTGATCATGATTTCAGACATTACACAGTGGTAAACAACACACTAATGTGTGTGAATTGGTTTGTGAAGATTCGGTTTGTCTTGAATTTGGACTCGCATTATGAAGACCCGATCACTTTTCATCCGTATTCAAATCCAAACTCCTGGCGACTGCAGAGAGTTTCAGAGCCTGTTCTTCGAATCAAACTGTTATTACAGAATCAAACCAATTTAAATGACCTCTACAAGGATACACTCACTAAACCCTCCCACTCATTTCAGGTCCTTTAATCTTTTGTGTTGGGAAATGAGTTGTAAAACTTTATAAAGCACATATTCCAATCTCAACAGCCATTTCCAGCAGATGATTTCCTCGCTGCTCCGACAAGAGTTTGCAGCCGAGAGAGAGAGAGAGAGAGAGAGAAGGAACGAACAGGGCAGATCTGGTTTCTCATTGACTATTCCCATTCATTCATTCATTCATTCATTCAACCTTTATTTATACAGGCTAGCCTCGTTGAGTCACGGGGACTCATTTACAAGAGGGACCTGTCTCACTCACACCAAACAACCATCCACTCTCACACTCACACCTAGGGTCCATTTAGAGCAGGGGTGTTCAGACTTTTTCAGCATGCAAGCTATTTTTGAAATGATCAAGTCAAAGTAATCTACCTACTACAGTATAAGGCCCCGTTTACACAAAAACAACCTGTGGAAACATTAGTGATTTTTCAATGTTTATTGGGGGGTAATAAACGAAAAATAATCTGGTTTACATGAAAAATGCTGTAGTTTTCATGTCAGTTGGGTTGCCAGATAATAAATTATGAACTATAGTACTGTGGCTTTCAAATGATAGTATTTTGACCTAAACTGTTGTGTTTGCTGAGTAAAGATGTTCTAAGATTCAATTCAATTCAGTTTATTTATATAGCGCCAATTCACAAAAGAAGTAATCTCAGGGCACTGAACAGACAATTATTTTTTTAATGTCATGCTGCGATCTACCAGTACTACCTCAGAGATCTACCAGTAGATCGCGATCTGCGTAATGAGCACCCCTGATTTAGAGTCACCAATCAGCCTAACAAGCATGTTTTTTGGTCTGTGGGAGGAAACCGGAGTACCCGGAGGAAACCCACGCATGCACGGGGAGAACATGCAAACTCCACCCAGAAAGGCCCCGGACCGGGATTTGAACCGGCAACCTTCTCGCTGAGAGGCAGCAGCTCTACCAGTTGTGCCACCGTGCTGCCCATGGTGAATTGAGCCCTGCTGCACTGAGTGATCGCTGTTCCCTGTGGCATCAATAATACAGGAGGAACTTATTGTCCCTGTGCAGGCCACAGTATCGGAGTGGTGGTGGTGGTGGTGGTGGGGGGCGCCCTTTCACTCAGTCTTCTAGGGTTTCAGGGGCTGCAGACAGTGGTCTGACTCAGGGGAGCCTGCTCCTGTGCCCTCGCACAACGCTTAACTGTAAGTCTGCTCGACTCGAGGATAGATGGCAGACTGCACAGTCCTGAGCTGGCCCCGTTGTTAAGACTA
>JBBPBX010012545.1:42785-53872 GCA_038048925.1 Garcialebias charrua
AACCTTTAGTTTATTTTAGTTATACTTTTTATACTCTTTTTTTGTGCTAGTATGCAAAAACTCAGGACAGTATTATGTTCATTAAATGTTTAATGTTTTAGTTTTAGAGTTGGTGTGGATTTTCATGCTCTTGCACCGCTATGCAAAAAAAAAAAAAAACTCAGGACAGTGTTAGTTTTACTATTTTATGCTTATGTCTATTATTATATGTTTCAGTGTTTCAATGTTTAGATGTTTACTGTTGCACCGAGGGACTGAGAGAAACGCAATTTCGGTCCTGTGTATGTCCTGTACAGTACATATTGCAGATCTGACAATAATATATATATATTGGTCCCTCTGCAGCGGCTCTTTAAAGCTTTTACCAAAACTACAATAAAACTGAATTTTATTGGTTGTTATAACAACAATTAAAAGTAATAGTTTTAGCAAGTTTTCCTCCAATTTATTTAGCAAATAAATGAATACTAGAAACATTACAAAGAGTAAAACATATCACTGTATGCTTTATTTCTTTAAAGTACTTAATTTTTCTACAATAAAAAAATTACATATAGGCCTGCATAGTTTATTGTTTTAGTTTTTAGAATTTGGGCAAAAACTACTTTTTTTTTCTTTCTTTACAGCAATCTCATCTTTTATTTTGTCTTAAAATGTTTTTAAAAAATCACCAAATGTAAAAAAAAATCATTAGATGTTTTTAGTTTTATATTGTCATACGGTAATGTTATACTGGCCAGAAAAGTGCCCTCCAACAAACCTAAAGTGGTCTGTGGGCCACCAGTTGAGAATCCCAGTTGTAGCAGGTATTGTAGCTCTGGACACGTTTAATGTGGCGAACAAAAGGACAGAAATGGCTCTTTTAATCGTAAAAGTTGCAGACCCCTGGTCTAGTGGTTCTACACTTAATGCTCCACAACCTCCTGCTTGAGGGGAGTGGGGCAAAAAGTGTGTGTGCTGGGTGAGTGGGGTCCTTCATGATGCAGGTGGTCCTCTTCCTGCACCTGGAGGTGTAGATGTCAAATCCAATACTCATCCAACAAAGATCGTTCTGAACAACTATCAGGCCAAATCACCCCCCCCCCCATGTCTTTGTGCGTGCTGGGAGGCAAAAATCACAAAGTGACATGATTTTGACTACTGAAGCCACACTGACAAAAAAAACAACACCCAGCAGTGGTGGGAGGGGTGCAAGAAGAGAGTGAAAGGTAGAGAAAGTCAGAGCCACGGTGAAATTGAGAGCCACTCCGGAGGTCAGCACAGAGCGTGATGGCAGCAACACGTTTAAAGACAGACATGGATCAGAACTGCTGGTGAGCTCAGTTGTTTATGTTTCTGACTTTGTAAGAAATTGTCATTGCCATTTAAAATACCTTGATCTTACTAATGTACCGTTTATTAAACTCCAGACTTGTAGTTTGTAAACCTAATTACATTGTGAATACTTTGTGTATCACACAGTGTCAAAGTGGTCAAACACATTCTGCCTGCTGCAATAAGTTACCTTCTCTTTTTTAAATCTGATTTAAAATAATTTACTGAAACAACAGCGCTGCATGCATTTTCATTTTTTTATTTATTAAATCAACAGGGTTAAAAGCCCAAAGGCAAAAATGTGACGGCAGTTTTTCAATACGCACCCTGGAATGAGATGACAATGGTGAAGAAAGGGTCAAGAATGGCCTCTCGTAATCTGACGGGCGTCATTGTTTGTGTGGTTTTACTGGGACAAGGAGCACCTGAGGGGGCAGGTGAGTTCTCCACCAGAACACGGCCCTGAAGACAACAGGATCACAGCTCTTCTCTACGGTGGCCCCAAGGTGTAAATGAACAACATTTAAAAAAACAGAATTACATTTGGAAAAACACAACAAAAACACAACATTTGAAAAAACAAAATTACATTTGAAAAAACAGAATGACATTTGAAAAAACAATGACATTTGAAAAAACGCAATTACATTGAGCCAAAGCGGAAGTGGCCGGAATCACATTAGAAATAAACCAAATTACATTAAGCCAAACCGGAAGTGGCCGAAGCGGAAGTGGCCCGAATCACATTAGAAAAAAACGGAATTACATTTGGAAAAACACAACAAAAACAACAAAAACACAACATTTGAAAAAACGAAATTACATTTGAAAAAATGAAATTACATTTGAAAAAACAGAATGACATTTGAAAAAACGGAATTACAATGAGCCAAAGCGGAAGTGCCGGAATCACATTAGAAAAAAACCAAATTACATTAAGCCAAACCGGAAGTGGCCGAAGCGGAAGTGGCCCGAATCATATTAGAAAAAAACGGAATTACATTTGGAAAAACACAACAAACCCAACAAAAACACTACAACATTTGAAAAAACGAAATTACATTAGAAAAAAACAGAATTACATTTGAAAAAAAAAACAGAATTACATTTGGAAAAACAACAAAAACAACAAAAACACAACATTTGAAAAAACGAAATTACATTTGAAAAAATGAAATTACATTTGAAAAAACAGAATGACATTTGGAAAAACGCAAACTGTCTACAATGGTTTTGTTTCAGGAAGTGATAAAGTGGACCAGAGAGATGCCATCCTCAAGGAGGTCATTTCAAAAATGGAGCAAAGGTGCTAGTTTGGGTTCACCCCCACCAGAAACACGCAAGGACCAGTCGTTTCCCTCTTGGATGAGGAACATCCTTGGGGGCTTAAGAACGCTCTTCCCCAACGAGAACTTGCCTTCACTGAACAAGCCGGTAGACAGACGTCGTCTGTCTGGGTTCCTCTACAACATCTCCCTGTACCTCCAGGAGATGGGAGCCGAGCTGGAGGAGGTGCCCTCAGAGCCGGACGAGGAGCAGCTTTGGGAGAAGGTGTTGCATTTCTTCCTGCAGTCTGAGGGAAACGCTGCGCTGAACCAGTGGAACGGCCGCGTCCCGCCTCGACCCAGCGTCACGGTGCAGGACTGGTTCCTGTCCCTGAGGGGCAGCCCGCACTGGGACTGGTTCCTGGGACTGCTGCAGAGTCTCATCGATCTGTCAGAGCGCCAGCCCCACAGGCCCCTCCTGGCTTTCTTGTCTCAGAACTGGAGGACGTTGAGCGCTGTGCTGGAAGCAACGCTTCAGGCTCTGATCAGTGGGACGTACGGTCAGGCCAGTGCGGGCCTGCAGGGCTTCATCTGCGCCCTGAAGGGTCGTAATGACTGCACCTTCAGTGTCAGCTGGCTCCAGCAGCTGCTGCGCTTCCTGGAAACTCGTAACTGGAAGCCCGTGGTCAGTTTACATCCGGCAGAGGAAGCTGCTGGGTGCAGGAAGGGCACGTTTGGACGTTTTAGGCCCTTCAGCATGCCTCCTGAAGCCACGAGACAGGATTGGTCATCTGCAGAGGACGAGCCAGACTCCATGCAAAGCCTCCTGCTGCAGGCGTTGTCCCGCTCAGGTGGAGGTGAGCGCGGAGGCGGTTTGCCTCAGAAGAACTTGGCTCTTGTTCAGAGTTTGGACGGGCTGAGGCGGGGCGTTCTGCACCGGGTGGGCAGCTCTGTGTACGGTAACCTGAGGAAGAAGGTGTCTCAAGTCACAGAGGCGCTGCTTGATGATGTCAGCAGCCTGGTGGACGGGCCCAACGCAAGAGGCCGGTGCTCAGTCGGTGAGTTTGAGGGGAAGGTGGGCGTGGGCCAATCGCTTCTAACACAATCAATCATAATAATACATACTCTGATAACTTTGATATTTATGATTCATAAAAATTGCTCAATGTGGTTTGTGCCATTCACACTGGCTCAGGTTAAATCAAGCACAATTTATGTCAGTTTATATTTATCTACTCTTGATTAGTTTGCCTTTTTATATTTATTCATTTCATTTCATTTCCATTAAAAACACAAATACAATGGGCTCTATGCACGCTCCACTTCCATGTTTGATTAATAGACCATTAGAACTTCCGGTCCAGAGCGGAAGCTAGCGGAGCGCTAAGTTTGAAAGGCAATGGCTGAGTCTCTTGCGTTTACTCGTTGTTTGTTGGAACTTCCCAAAATTTCCGTGAATGATGTAAGACACATTGTTCGTTTCTCAAGCTCAGCTCCACAGAGCTTCATGGATAAAGGCTTCAAATTTTGTTTGTTCTTACATAACAAACTTTGAAGGTAGGTCGCTAATGCTAACTCATAACTAGCATCACAACTCCTTGACCAAAGACTAGAAAGCTGTGTTTTGAAGACATTACTTTTGCAGACTAATGTTTCACACATCTGTTTGTAATATCCAGTGTCAGGTAAAAGCTGCTTTACAGGGGAAGAGACAGTAAGAGCTCGGTGTTATCACTCAATGAAGAAATCTGAGGTTCCTCACCAACTGAGAGTAGATCTATCGTTCCGTCCTGTTGGACTTGTTCTGTTGTTCCAAATTCAGTAGAACATGTTCTGCAATTTAATATTAATACATTTCACTCTGGAATACAATTGCACAGCTTGTATCTGTATAATTGTATAGTTAAGTTAAGCAGACGACTGAAAAGGTGGTAAGCAGTGGCAAGCAAGCTGAGTAGGTTATTTAAAGTGCGACTAAACCCAGGTTGAGACGGTAACTCCTCCTTCCAAAATCTCCCTGAAAATGGGCGTGTCGAGAGACAAGGAGGGGTGGAGGTAGAGTTGTGCTTTTGTCACGCCTCCACCTGCAACAACCTAAAACAAATTAAACCTCTAGCCAACAACATACACCAAGCAACAACAAAGAATAAACATGTAGATGTATTTATCTATTCCACCCATTCCATCCAAAACCAAAGGCCTAAAACAATGAAAATGAAAATAAAAATAAAACCGCTTGTCAGGAGTGAAATGCAGCACTTCCATATAAGGTATGCACTTCTCATCTCTGCAGGGGATTGGCTCTGCTTGAACCACCTGTGTGACATCACACATGAGCAGACATGTCACACATGAGCGTTTGCACAAATAAGAAAATTAAGGTGTAATCCACCAGTTCAACCCATAGAACTACCGTAAACACATTTTTAGACCAAATATTGCCAAATATTGCCAATTTACACAGATATGCACAATTATGTGAGAATAAACACAGCCATAGTGCTAGATAACATTTTAAACACATTCTAGGGAGTTTATCAGCTAAAAAAAGTTAATTTTGGGTTTAGTCGCACTTTAACACAGATCGCTGGAAGATTTAAGACCAATAATGATGTAAACAACATTTTAAATGTATATTTACAACTTACAGAGGACCTATTAAGCTCACTTTTACACTGCTTTTGAGCACAAGGCTTAAACTATTTTGCATTAAGCATTATTTTGAATTTACGTGTCTAAAGTTCATTCTGTTTTTCAGCTTACACTGCGTGATGCAGCACCTGTTGTGCTGACAAGGAGTTCCTGTTCTTGTGTTGCTGGGAAAGCAATGTGCAACCATTTAGTTGCCCTCCTGTACCAAACTGCACATTATTCACAGAGTGGGATGTCAGCCGTGCCACCTGTCCTGTCATGCACTGAAACTGAACAAAAGTGGCACAAACCTCGAACCATGGTTTGTATTATTTATTATTATTTTTTTGTTTTTTGCAGTGTTCTTTTCTCTAAAGTACTTATAAGTAATGTTTGATGTATTTTGTAGGGAGTAAAGCCTGGACCAGTGGATGGCATGGCAGTTCTCAAGGCCAAATCAGGAGCTACTTCAACTAGTGGAATAAGGTATACTGTACTACACATTTGTGGTATGTCCTTGTTTAAGAAAAAGTCATATTTTAGTTCTACTGTAGTTTATTAATTTTTAACAAGTTTCAAGTCTGGCGGTACTTGCAAGAACTATCTTTTATTACATGGTACTTAATGTTCTACAGTACACGAAATCAAACTAAATCCCTTGTGTAAGAACACATTCAAAATGTTTTTTTAATTACTTCATACTCCTTTCTTACATTTGTAAAAGATAATTAGGTCAAACAGAATATTATCACTACACCTTACATTATTTAAATATCCACTCTAATTTATTTTTTAGATCCACTCTCTACAAGGGATACAGTGGTGAGCTGCCAGCCCCGTCCACTCTGAACCCTTCTCCTCACTATGCTGCATTTGAGCCAGAAATCCTACCCTTGATCTGCCACATGAACATCTCCACGGATAAACCTCTTGTGGACTCTCAGTTTGGAAAAGTGCAGGCTGGCAGTTTTCTGTCTTATCACCATCCTCCATTGTTTCCTCATGGCAAGACGATACATGAAGATGCACCACCTTATCCAAAGTTACCACTGGACGACTACCACATCACACCAACTGACTGTAGTTTTGTACCAACGAGCCAGGAACAACTTCATCTGCACTCACTGAGTGTGACACTGTCCCAGTCTCGTCTAATAGAAGCTTCAACAAGAGGTCAAAGTGCACTGGAGAGACCAGCATTTGGCTTGGTGGAAATTAAGTGTCCAAACGCCCAGAGCTACATCGACTGTGGATACTTAATGGTGGAACAAGGCCAGCACAAACTTAAGAAAAGTCATTCATATTACTGGCAGATACAGGGGCAGCTGCTCATCACTGGAATGTCATGGTGTGATTTTGTTGTATGTGCTAATGATGACATGTTTGTGCAGCGCGTTCATAGGGATGAGGTAATGCTGACCACTCTGAAACAGAAATGTGATTTGTTTTTCTTTTGTACTTACCTCTCAAAATACCTATCTGTTGGTTAAAATTAAAAACACAAAGTTGTCAAGTTAATATTACTTGTTCAACAGTATTTACAGTAAAATTAAGTTGCTGTAATTGTAGTATCCTTAATATGTTAATTGCTCATGTTGTAATGCAAATATTTTTGTTTCCATTACAAAGCAATTGTTGTGATTGTTTCAAGATTTAAAAAAAAATTTAGATTTGTTTTTGTGAAGATTTTTTATATACATATACACAAATGTGCAACAGGTTTGGGACAACTATTTAACAGTAAAGATTTCACAAAATATGAAATTGGTGGATCTTATTTGGACAACTCACAATTGATAATGAAAAAGCCATTAAATTATCAACATACTTAAAAACAAATGATTCTTGTAAAGTTATAAACAACTAGAAATACATAGTATTAGATTAGACGAATGTTGTAAAATTAATATAACGTTAGAAGATTGTTATACAGTACAACAAAAAATACAAAAAAAAAGTAAATTACATTAAAATGAGCAAATTACTTCAAAATCAATTGAGGCAACTATATATATATATATTTTTTTTAAACAATTCTATATACAAACTGTCAAACAGTCATTTTCTGGCCCAGGTTTTAACGAGGGGCCCATTCTGGTAGTTGACCAGGACACAGGCCACAGCAAAAAGCTGGTTAGTGCAGCCAGTTAGGGACAAGGGGATCTCGGTGTTGAAGAGTTTGTGCTCCTTAACCCTTCTGATCACACGCTCCACGTGAACTCTGAGCCTTGCAATAGACTGTGTCTTCTTAACATCTGCTCCTGACAGCTGCTTCTTCTTCAGGAAGGCAGGTATGACTTCAGGTAGATTCTGCTTAGCTGTCGTCTCATCCAGCCAGATGCCAATTGCTCCAAGCACCATGTAAAGGAAGTTAGCCCAGGTGGTGATGATACGGCTCACAGTGGACTGATGGATCTTCAATTTGTGAGCTAGGTCTTTCTGCACTGGCCCCAGTGATAAGTATGTCATAAAGAGAAAAAATCATCAATGGGCTGGAGAGACTGCAAATAAAAATAATGTTTATGCTTTAATATAACCAAAGATTAAAATCACAGCGTTGTGCGATGTTTGTAACTAAAACATCAATACATATTCAAATAAGAGAGAGAGTAAAAGCTTACTGTTGAAACAACAGATTGAATAATCTGAGCTCTGGTCACAGGAATGATGTCATTTGTGGCTGGTTCTATCTGGCTCCAAAATGACATCAGGTGGGCATAACTTGCAAATCTGTTAATAGAGCAACATCTTTGGTTAAAATCTCAAAGAATCCTAAAGGCATTTTTTAGAAAAAAAAACAAACACTTGTAATTACTGATCCAACAGGTGGCACTGTTTTATTATATTTTAAAATGCTCATTGCCCATATCAGCTGGCACAAAATGACGACTACAGACCTTTGTGGTTCGTAATTGCAAAATTATCCCGGCGAATGTTGATAATCCACTTCTTCCTCAACTCATCTTCTTTAGGAAATGAAAAGAAACTCAAAGTAGAGTTACATCGAGCTGACCCTGTACACTTGGGAACAAAACAGTGATAGCTTGATAAGCTATCTTCTCTTCTTTGGAACGAAAACATTGTTTTTTTACATGTCATTGTGTAGACACAACCACAATATACAAAAAATACAAAACAAAAACAAACACTCAGTTTAAATCGTACCACTCGCCTTTCTGATTTTCGTAAAGCTTGAGTGTGTGTTACAACCGGAAGCTTGTATACGGTACTATTTTAAACCGGAAATACGTCACGCCGCTCTGTGCATATAGCCCATAGAAGAAACTGAAAGTTAAACTGGGTTTCTTTTTCAGAAACAGATCCTGTCTAACTTTGAATGCTAGGAAACGCCTTGTATCTGTGACTTTCCTTTACTCCAGTGATTACGGTGACATTATCTACATGAACGCTCCTACAAGCACCCTGCAGATGTTGGATGTTGTCTATCATGGTGCACTAAGATTCATAACTGGCTGTGATTATCATACCCACCACTGCACCCTGTATTCACTGGTTAATTGGACATGATTAACTTCACGCAGACTCTTCCACTGGTACATTTTCATCTTTAAATCACTTCTTGGTCTGCTGCCTTCATACATCTCCTCCTACATGTCTCTGCGCAAGTGCAGCTACAGCGTGCGCTCTCAGGACATGATTACCTGCAGTGTTCCGTCAGTGAGGACTGAACTAGGCAAAAAGGCCTTCTCCTACTCCGTTCCTGTTTCTTGGAATATCTTACAAAAAGAGCTGAAGTTCTCAACCTTGACCTCTCTAAGTGACTTTAAACATCTATGTTCCTGGCAAGAACCAATGCAGACATGTTCCTGTTTTTAGTTTTCTACATTCACCTTGTAATCTAGCTCTTTTTTGTTGTTGTTGCTACTATTCCTCTTCATTGTCCTTTTGGTTGCTATTTTGTTTTGATTGTTTTGATTTGTAAAAAAAAAAAAAAAAAAAGGAGAAACTTACATTTGTATGCCTATGCCTATTTTATGATTGTCTATTGTCGTTGTTGTCCACTGTTGCCATATCTAAGAAATCAGGTCTCTTGTAAATGAGTCCTTGAGGCTCAGTGGGATTAACCTGCCTAAATAAAGGTTGAAGGATTGAACAATGAGAAAGTAAAAGCTTAAAATCAATAGTTTGTTCCAGTGTTTTTGTAAAGTAAACTTGGGTGTCACTGTTCAAACAGGCGTTATAGAAGAACTTGAGTGTATTCAAGAGGCATCATGAGACTCAGAGTCAGATGTTTAGCTGAGTGTCTGCACAGTTGCTTTTCCAGTTTAGAAGCAATTACCGGTACAAACTTTTTGCATTAAAATCTGAACGTTTTTTTCCTTCAGGTCGCATTCTTTTGGCGGTACAAGCACCACCAGCCACACAGTTTGTTGTTCCCATTCCCAAAGCTGTAAGTTCTGCGTCGCCAAGAAATTCTCCTGGTTTCTTCTGTTCTCGCAGTCTTTGAGCCACGTGAGCTAATCCAGTGTCCCTACGTCTCCCCTCAGGTCTCTAACTGCCCGGCAAAGTATCAGATCTATTTGAAAAGCATCAGAGGACCTATAGACGTCGTACTCCTCAACAAGCGCTCCGTCACCTCTGTTCCTGTCGCTCTTCCCTTTCCGCCTCCTGAAGAACTTCTACAGTGTGCCAAGTCGGCCATGTTGACGTCGGATGGGAAAGAAAACCGCACAGGGCTCTGTCAGGCTTTGGTTAATGAACCAAACAGCATTAAGCCTAAATAGAAATCCTGGTATTTAAATGTTTTAACACAGAAAGATACGTTTTACACAGAAGTGCATTTTATGTGGCCAGAATATGTTTTTTTAATTTAATTTTATTTTATTTTTATGTCAGGCATATTTTGTACCGTATATATAAATAATTCCAGCGCCACAGAAAAGTGTCAGTAAGGAGCATGGCATTTAAATTATAATCAGAACTGTGGTGGAGGTTCAGCAGATCTTTGCAACACTGGCAGGTTTATAAAACCTGCTCATCTTTTTGTCCAATCTTGTATATTTTATGTGCTCAGAACGTTTGCACTGATATCAAATGTATTTTTTAATCAAGTTTTTAATTTGACAAAAACCCTCATGATTAGATCAATTTGCCTCAAAGTTAATCCTCCATTATGTATAACTGATTGACTGAAGTCAGTTTGTCAGCAAATCAGTGATAAACGTGATTTCCTTCATTTTTGTAGAGGGTAATGCAGATTTCTTCTCGCCTCATGTCCACTACATGTAAGTGCACTTTATATTTTTAACACTATTTTCATTTGTCACATATTTATATTTGCACTTATGATGTTTTCCTCTGCCTCATGTTATTTTTCCACTGGTCCAGGTGTCCACTTGCTTCTCTAAGAGATTAAATCTCCTCGTTGGATGGCAGTGAAGACCTCTGTGACCTTTGACAATCAACGTCTGTATCTTGCCACGAGTGGACTTTCTCAGATGTTTTTTAAAATTTGTACATAATAAAAGTGGTCTTTTTAAAATTATTGCGTCCATCTTACTGTACACTGTATTATAAAAATAATCTGGATCATTGCTGTCTTAAGCTCTTAAGAATATATAAAAAAAGATTTTCATCAATTTCAATAACTGCCAAACCTTCACATTATTAATAGGACTTGTGTACCGTAATTGATGACATTGCAGCATGAATAAATAATTAATTTATAATTGCTCCCACGCAAACATTTTCCCACTTTATTGCTTTTCTCTGCTGACTCAAACCAAACGAGTGTCTCCTTCAGCAGTTCAACGATTGTGAGTCAAGATTAACACAAAAACTGAAAGATGGGAGTACCATTTTGCTGGCTTGTATATGATCATAGCCTGAAGAATAGGGCAAATTTAACGATGTGGG